>JAJIBD010024037.1:0-69590 GCA_021461705.1 Cryptotis parvus
TTTGGAGTCACACCCGGCAATGTTCAGGGTTACTCCTGGCTGTGCACTCAGGAATTACTCCCGGTGGTGCTCAGGGGGACCATATGGGCTTGAACCCAGGTTGGCTGTGTACAAGGCAAACGCCCTCCCCGCTGTGCTATGGCTCCACACCCTCCTCTTCCTTCTAAGCCAGAGTTTCTAACACATCCGTGTGTTCACTTAAAGCTGGGGAGGAGACGGGGGAGAAAAGAGCAGAAATAAATTTCCATGATTCATAGGAGTCAATGTTGGTATTAAGACCCTTTTCAGTACCTTTTTATCTAGAACGGTGGTTCTGAACTCATCTGGCCTGCTGCCCCCTTGATTTTGAGGGGGAATCTCTCACACACGCGCACACACACCCACCCACCACATCTCCCCATCTCCTTCTGAGACTGCACCAACAGGAGAGGTGTGCTCTAGAAAACTGGCTCTGGAGCAGAGATGCACAGACCCCAGGCCTGCCTCCCCACGCCCGCAGACAACACCACCCTCTGCTCCTGGCTCAGCCTGCCACACCCCTGCCGTGTTCCTTACAAGGTGTTAAAACTGGGGCTCAGACGGACAGTTCTGTAACCCCGTGAGCCCATGACTTTGATTTCTCAAACAAAAACTGAAAGACAGCTGGAATCAGGAAAGCCACCTCATAGCTCACGGGCATCTTGCTTTTTATTTCCAACACAGGGCACTAGCCTCTCTGGAAGTAAGGGCAGAGCGCACACAGGCGGGGGTGTGGGGACAGAGAGCGCATCAGTGCCGTGAGGGCGCCTGGCTGGGTCATCGCGAAATCCAGGAGGGGCGGCTTCAGCAGAAGCCCCCAGGGTTCCACGCCTGAGGTCAGCATGCAGGGGGCAGCAGGCCAGGCTCGCAGGCACGACTCAACGCCGGGGTCCAGGGGCAGCGGGCAGGCTCGGCTCATTCCCACGTAGTCCAGTGGACAGTAGAACATGATGTGTGTGGGAAGGCAGCAGGCAGCTGGCAATCGGAGCTGCCAGCGTTTTCCAGCAAGCACTAAACTCTGACCCTGTACCTGTGTGCTACCACAGGCTGCAAGGTGCTCCAGAGCGCCCTCTCCTGGCTCAGCCAGGCACACCCCTGGGGAACTGGCTCTAGAGCGCCCTCTCCCTGGCTCAGCCTAGCACACCCAGCCCTCCAATGTGCAATCCCAGCACCACATGCGCTGACCCCTGCACTGCCAGATGTGGAAGGCGCAGGGGAGGGGAGGAGGGCACGCAGCATCTTGGTGCCCAAACCGGAAACCATCTGGTCCAGTTGGCCAAGTAGCACTAAAAGAAGCCCCCCAGATCCCCTGAGCACTGCTTGGGGAGAAACCCCTGGGGGAAACAAAAACTAGACCAAGTCCTTCACGTCAGAGATTCTTTAAGGCCAGATTCTATTTTCAGAACATGTCATAAATGACCAGAGATGTCATAAATGACCAAAATGTCAGGAGGTATGACTGACCACCAGAGTTGAGAGAGTGTGAGAGAATGGGAGTATGTATGTGTGTGTCTGTGTATGCCTGTGTGTCTATGTGTGTCCAGGTGTAATTCCTTTAGTGTGAGCCAGGAGTAACGTGTGATTGCGGGTGTGACCCAAAAGCAAAAAAAAAAAAAAAAAAGCAAACTGAAGGGTGCCGGAGTGATAAAATCCAGCGGGTAGGGCATTTGCCTTGCATGCAGCCGACCCAGGTTAGATCCCTGGCATCCCATACGGTTCCCCATGCAGTGCCAGAAGTGATTCCTGAGCACAGAGCCAGGAGAAACCCTGAGCATCACTGGGTGTGACCCAAAATGCAAAAAAAAAAAAAAAAAAAAAAAAGCATACTGAAGGGGAACTGAATCACTCTGCGAGCTGTGATTCAGAATCGCCCTCGCGCCCTCACATCTTTAACAGAAGCAAATGTCTAAGGTCCGAACCCAAATGTCCATCTGTCAGGGCATCTCCCAGCTCGTGCTCTGGCCTGGTCATGTGGATGGTCCAGTCACACCCAGGCTAACACACACGGCCCCACCTCAGTCTACACACATACATGCCTTTCAAGGTACACACACATGTTTGCACAGGTAACTTTATTCGCCTCCTGTGGATGGCAACAGTGCTCAGAGGTTGTAATTTGAAATATTCAGCAATCACATAACCTGAATATTGTCACATTTCTTTACATCACGATTCAGGAACTATTAAAACAGTTAGCTCTACTAAGTACAGCGAACCCAATGGCATAGACGTTTACAGCAGGCCCTTGTAAACAAGGCTCTTTTGTGCACGATAATAACACAGAATTAATGCACGCCACAAAAGGATGGGGGAAAGACCTCCTCTTTAAATAAACTATTCTGTTTATAAATAAACTCTGATTTTTTTTTCTTTTTAGGACACATTTACAGACCAATAGAAAGAAACAAGATGTATACTCCTGGAAAACAAACCAGTGCTATGGACGGCGGGGCTGGGGTGGGTGGGGGGGAACTCACCGAGGAAACGGGGTGAGAAGCAAGCGGAGGGTGAGAGTTAGGGGCTGTCCTGCCGGCACACACCAACCAACTCGGGGGCCGGCAGGGGAGCTTGACTTTCACTTGAATTCCAGCAAGTTGCAATCGATCTTGTAGTACACATAGGGGTAGTACTCCTGCTGGCTGAGGTTTAAGCCCGGAATATCCATAGGGGCCTAAGGAAAGATCGAGCAGTCAGGTAAGTACTCCGGTGAACGAAGACAAGAGAAATAAAGTACCACATCGTACGCTTTTTTCTTAAAATTGGAAGCAGGGAGGAACTGGGGGCAGGGGTAAGGGGTCATGCCGATGCTCTGGGGCGGGCCACGCCAGCTCGGCTCTGCGCTCACAGACCAACACAGGCATCAGCACGGCACTTCCGGCCTCTGTCAAGTTCACCTGATGGCTGGTATCATTCTCAGTTTGCAAGTGAAGAAACAATCCCAGGTTCAATTGTTTTGGGAAGCAGAGAAATAGGTAAAACCAGGTTTAAGGGCCAGGGATTGTGGCACGGAGCAGAGGACCAGCCCGTGTATGGGGAGGCCCTCAGCTCAACCCCGGGGGCCTTCAAAAAATTACATGAATTCAGGTTCCAGATGCTCTGAAACGTCAGATTCCTGACTATGGCTCCAGAGCTGGCATGTAGTTATCCGTGATCCTACTATCGTTTTTATTACTTTTATCACTTTATCACTTGTCTTCCTGTTGTTCATCGATTTTCTGGAGCGGGCACCAGTAACATCTCCATAGTCCTGTTGCTAGCTAGTGTAGCCCAAGGGCATCTGCTTGCTCCAGGAACACAAAAACCTCAAACCATTCGTTCAGGTCATGGGAATGAGGTCTATAATTGTTACTGGATTTTGGCCCATCAAATAAGACATGGGTAGCTTGCCAGGCTCTGCCATGCGGATGGGAATAGAACCCAGGTTGGCTTTTATATTACTTTATATATATATAAACCCAGACTCACAGTACTGAGTTTATGGGCCATAGAAAACATTAAGTAAAAAGTATGATTTTAAAAATATCACTTATATAAGCATTGGTAGGAATTATGAATCAAATAGACTTTATAAATAAAATATTTCATCAACAATTTCATGAACATAAAAACATCATTGCAACATATTTCCCTCTTATCAAAAACCTAATTTTTCACAAGTTCTAACTAATGTACATATGTGATATGACCGTTTGAAATTAAGGAAGAGGGCTGGAGCCATAGCCCAGCGGGTAGGGCGTTTGCCTTGCACACAGCCGACCTGGGTTCTATCCCTGGTATCCCATATGGTCCCCCGAGCATCGCCAGGAGTAATTCCTGAGTGCAGAGCCAGGAGAAACCCCTGAGCATCGCCGGGTGTGACCCAAAAAAGCAGAAAAAATAAAAAAGAAAGAAGTTAAGGAAGAACCGATCAGTGATATATCTGAAAACAAAACTGCACAGTGGGGCCCGTGGCCGTGCAGGTTCAATCCCCAGCACTTGCATAGGGATCGCCAGCCCTGCCAGGAGTAAGCCCTAAGCACAGAGCCAGGAGTAAGCCTTGACAGTCGAGTAGCCCAAAAATAAAGCAGAATTAAGGGAGATGGAGATAGTCCAGCGGGGAGGCATGTGCTTTGCTTCACACGACTGACCCGGGTTTGATTCCCAGCATCCCCTATGGTCCCCTGAACACCACCAGGAATAATTCCTGAGTGCAGAGCCAGGAGTAAGCCCTGAGCACCATGCCAGGTGTGGCCAAAATAAATAAATACACAAATCTGAGATGCCTAAAAGCAATAGGGGCAAAAGGCCGCAGAGGTAGTGTAGGAGGTAAGGCGCTTGCCTTGCTAGCAGCCAACCCAGTTTTGTTTTTGTATTTTGTTTTTCTGTTTTTGCTTTTTTGGGTGACACCCAGTGATGCTCAGGGGTTACTCCTGGCTCTGCACTCAGGAATTGCTCCTGGCGGTGCTCGGGGACCATATGGGATGCCAGGGATTAAACCCAGGATGACTGCATGCAAGGCAAGCGCCCTCCCTGCTGTGCTATTGCTCGGCCCTGCCAACCCAGTTTGATGCCCCGGAATTGCATAAGGTCCCAGGAGCCCACCAGGAGTGCTCCCTGAGCACAGAGATCAGGGATCCTGACCAACTCTGTGAGTGACCCAGAAACAAACAAACAAATCCCCAAAACAAGAGGAGTGGGAAGCCACTCAGCAGGCTCAGGGCCCGGGTCTGACTCCAGCACAGCTCCACAGCACCCCTACGACAAAACACATACAAATAAAACCCCCTTGAACTTGAACAACAGCAGCAACAAAAGGCACCCACTTTGCTTAAAAGAGATCTACACACCATCTGGGGCCGGAGTGATAGCAGAGCAGAGAGGGCGTTGGCCTTGCATGTGGCCTACCTGGTTCGATCCCCGCCATCCCATAGGGTCCCCTGAGCACCACCAGGAGTAATTCCTGAGTGCAGAATCGAGAGTAACCTCTGAGCATCGCCGGAATGGCCCAAAAAAACAGAAAAAAAAAAATCTAAATGCCACTAAACACCATTTTAGAAACTCAGTTCCTCTCAAAGACCTGCCCTGGGCTCCGTTACTTCTACCAGATGAAGTCAAACCACTTATTTTCTTTTTTCTGCAATTTATAACTTTTGTAAACAATGGCAGAGATCTTTTGCTTCTGTAGTCTGCGGCTGTAAACAGCTGGTCTACCTCAACATCAAGACAATGACGAGCTTTTGGAAATAAGCAAACAGCAAAGCCCAGCTCTGAGAAGGGAAAGGAGGTGAAACATTTGCCGTGGCCCTAAGGGTGACGGACTCTGAGCCACTCGAGAGAGAGGGCGCCACCGCAACACTTTCGCTCTCTATCCCTTTCTCTATCCTCAGGGACTTTTGTTCCGAGCCCTTACATCAATGATAGCCGCAGCACTGCTGTCCAGGTGCTTGTAGAGTTCGTACAACACTTCTCTTAGCTTCTTCATTGTCTTCTTGTTGGGCTGAAGGAGCATAGCCTGGAAATTCACCGGCAGGCCGTACCTGGTAAAGAGGCAAAGGCAGGTAGCCCCAGAGAGGCCCTGTATGAAACAAGTGCTCTCTCGCTGCTTCTGGAACATCAAATGGGGCACTTCAATATCAAGTTTCTGCATGTTCAAGAGCAGCTTCACACATTCAACCACGCACCTCCACTGCACACTAGACATCCTGTATCTGCCAGGAGAACCAGGGCTCTGGAGCACGGGCAGTGGCCGGGGCAGCTTTGCACGCTGCGAGGCCTGGGTCCCCAACCCAGCACCACCTGGTTCCCCAAGCACCGCTGGAGTGACCTCCCAGCCCCCCAAATACTGAGCTGCAAGAAGTCCCCAAGCAACACAGTGACTGATAACCAAACACATACATTAAAAGACAGTTCACTGTCTACAAAAATAACCCTTAATCGCTCTTCAATTTTTAAAGTAATCTATGAATAAACATCAGGAGGAAAAGAACACATGTAAATGGAATAGTTTTGTGATGACAAGCAAACATGAGATTACCTACTTCTGTTCTGAAACTAGTGAGCAGGGCTCAACAGTCAAGTTCTAAACTGTTGCAACAGAAGTAAATGACCAGAGGCTCGCAACATGACTGTGCTTTTAAGAATATCCAAGTGACACAATACTTGGAGTTAATCTGAACAGTTCTAGTAAGTCAGCAACAGGCTGCGACAAACTAAAACAACAGTGGAAGGCTCTTTTGATTTCTCTTTTGCTTTTTGTTTGGGGCCACAGCCTGCCATGCCAGAGGGCGCACAGGCCTCCCGGCCCCTCTCTCAGAAGCCCTGAAAGGTCTTCTGAAAACTAACAGCTCGGATTTGATAACCTACCGAGAACTGAAATGACTGCGCTGAGAATCAGAGTGGGGCTCCCTGAACACTCCTCTGGCTTGTGCTAGGGGCCAAGGCCAATAATCCGACAGAACAGGGAGGGCAGACGCCCCCTGCAGGCTGCTCGGTGCCTGACACTGCACCGGTGCCTTGAGCCTGAGGCCGGTGTCCACCTCCTTCCCAGGGTTTCCGGCCCAAGTCCCTGGCTAAGTCCTTACCTTAATACAGACTCCACAAACAGTCTGAGGGCCTTCACGTGGATCCATGCGATGAAAGCCTCACTGAAATTGACTTTCAGCCACCGCACGAGAGGTCCCTGGGGACAAAGGGGGGAAAAAAAGCACATCACCACACACTAGCTTTTGGAAATGGGCATTTTGGAAATGGGCATCAGAAATCACATATTTGTAAAGGAAGTGGTGAATCAAGTCTTTCTGTTTGTTTTGGGGCCACAACCGGCAGTGTACAGGGCTTATTCCTGGCTCTGTGCTCAAGGACCGGTCCTGGAGGGGCTTGGGGACAATATGGGATGCTGTCGGCCCTATGCAAGGCAAACACTCACCTGCTGGTCCACGGTTCTGGCCCTGGAATTTTACAATGTTTCGTTACTCTCATCATCCCGGATTCTTCTCTCAGTTTCCACTATTTGCGAGTGAGCTGGAGTATGAACTGGACTTAAACTATACAACATCTTTTTTTTTTCCCAGTGATTTTTTAAAATTTTATTACACCACTTTTAGACATACAATTGCAAGATGCTCATGCTCAAGTTTTGGTTCTACAGTGTTCCAACACCCATCCCTCCACCCAAACCCATCTCCCATCACCAATGTCCCCACCTCCTTCCCCCCCATCCAGCACCCCAACAACTTGGCGGGTTCTGTATATCTTATCTCTCCCTCTCTATCTCTCCCTCCCGCCAAACTTTCCTACACATTATAGAATGCAGTACATTAAAGGACATAACTGTTTCCACTAGTTTGATGGACTGTGTGGTCGCAAGCAGCCGTGCAACTTAGGGGGCCTCATGGTCAGCGTCCAGACAGCAAAAATGGCAGCTAATGTGGTGGGTGGGTCTCATCCAGCTACTTCCGGGACCCCCCCAGAGGTGATGGGCCAACACCCAAAAGCCATCTGTTCTCCTGGGGGCCTCATGGTCAGCTGAGCTAGGGAGAGCCGAGTTCCAGCTCCCCAGCTGGGTCTGAGGCTCTGCAGGCTATGGCTGGTCACCCCAGGGCATAGACTTAAACTATGCAACATCTTACAGGCACTGAAACTGTACCGCACAGGGGGAAGCGCCTACGTCAATGAAAGCCCCGACACTGACGCTGTATATGTGGATGCTGCGACCTTACGCCACACACCGCTTCCCAGGGGGTCTCAGCTAACTCTCACATTGTTTGGGGAGATTTCCAGGATTACCATTCTCACTGGAAAAAGAGAACTAACGGACAAGGCTATAAACACTAGCTTTAAGCTCTATGTCTGGGGGAGGGAGTTTAAAATAAATTAAAAAAAAAAAGATTTCTACGGGTCAAAGAGAGCTCAGTAGGTTGAGCGCAGGCTTTCTACCTGCTGAACTCAATCCCCAGCCCCCCCCCCCGGTACCACAGGAAGAGACCCATGAGCACAGTGTGGGGAGTAGTCCCCAAGTACCACACAGGGTGTGGCCCAACCCTGCACCCCCCCAAAGGTATCAACTGTTGACATTGGCTGGGAGAGAAAATTTCATCCTATTGTGTCTTTAGAGAAAACTGACTCTTGGGGCTGGAGCGATAGCACAGCGGGTAGGGCATTTGCCTTGCACATGGCCAACCTGGGTTCAATCCCCAGCATCCCTTATGGTCTCCCGAGCACCACCAGGAGTAATTCCTGAGGGAAGAGCCAGAAGTAACCCCCTGAATGTCGCTGGCTGTGACCCAAAAAAGGAAAAAAAAAAAAGGAAAAGAAAAGAAAACTCATTCTTATAAGAAGGAAAAAATAACTAAAACCAGACCTGGGGAGAATGCTCTAAAGGCGGGAGCCGGAGATGGTCCCCTGAGCGTCACCAGGTGTGGCCTCAAAACACAAAACAAAAACCAAAGACGGCCGGATCCTGAGCTTTCTTTGTGTGTGTGGGAGTTTGGGGTTTTATCCCCAGCACACCTGGTGCCTCCAAGCTTTTCTGGGTGTGGCCCCGAAACCAAACTAAGCCTTTTCAAAGCAAAGCTAGAGCTGCCATGTGTGTTGTGAGGCCCAGAGGGAATCGGCCTCTCTTTGCCTCGAAGCCTGCTCCCGTCCACACTTACAAACTGCTTCTTCTTGTCAGTGGAGAGCCTGGTCATTTCTTCCTTATCTGCTTTCATCTCCTCTTCATTGTATTGGAAGTCACGAACAATGAACCTAAAGATGAGGGAAAACACACACCGGTCGTCGGTCGTCGGTTAGGTGGCCGGGCGGGATGAGCTGATGCAGCAAGACCCAGAGTTGGTCCCTTACTTGTTTTCCCGGGCTTTGTGCCGGAAGTCGTCGACCGCCTTTCTGAAGAGAGTCACGTTACAGAGGTAGCTGTCCTGGTCCTCGGAGAGAACGCTGCAGAGGGACAGAGCAGAGAGTTTCCTGTTTGCAGCTTCCTCAGGTGCTGAGGGCTAACTTCGGGCGGGGGAGCTGGGGAGCCCTGCCCTCTCTGATCGGGGCTAATTCGGGTGAGTGTGGGGGAGCCCTGCCCTGCCCTCGCTCATCAATTGACCACCAGCCTCTGGCTCTGCACTTTCTCTAGCCGTGACAACACTGGGGTTTCCACAGGGCCCCCGAGCACCATCAGGAGTGACCCCTGAATGCAGAGCCAGGAGCATGCTCTGGGAAGAGCTGGCTGTGCCCCGAAATAGCACACACACACACACACACACAGACACATACACACAGACACACACAGACACACATACAGAGAGCTCAGGGAAAGAGCAGACAGTTCCTTCGCCCAACAGCTAAGCCGGCTGGGCACGCTGACACAGAGACTTTCCCAAGTCCACGTACTTGCTCGACCTGGGAACCGACCATTTCTGAGAGCCGTCTCATACTGCTTTATCCAGTCGTTGTGGTTTAACCTGTGGGAAAGCCACTGTGAGCTCATGGACAGAGACGGCGCAAAAGGGAGAGGGAGGCGGCTGCTGTGCGCCCAGCCACACGCTGCGGCAGGAGAAAGGCGAGTGCCCTCCGCCTGATGGCACCGCGCACGCAAAACGCAGCTTCCCCCAGCCCACGAGACACGCCCCAAACCCAAGCTTGGAAAGGAGGTTAAAGGGTATAGCGGTGATGGGGGAGACTGACAGAGCCGTGATCCGCACCGGATTCAACAATGGCGCCACAAACCCGAGACGGTGCCTGCCAAGGGCAGGAGGGCCCCAGGAACCCTGGGGATGGGAGAGGGGTACTGGGCCAGAACACTGTATGTCTAAACCTCAACTACCAATAACTTGGTGAATCCCACTTCTTTACATTTAAACTTTAAAAAAAAATAATAAAAATCAAGAAATTGTAAATTAATCAAGCCAAGAGGCAGATGAATATCATTCTTTGTTTTTAAAAAAGAAATCAGAGATGTAAAATCACTATCTCTCTCTCTGCGCTGCTGGGAGGGGGGTGGGGGAAAGGAAACATGGGACAGCCCAAGCCCAGGGGGCTGGAGGAGTCCAAGGGGCGGGTGGCGCTGTTGGACAGTCTACACTGTCCTGCCAACACTAAAAACTTGCTTTTGTCGGGGCCGGAGCGATAGCCCAGCGGGTAGGGCGTTTGCCTTGCACGCAGCAGGCCCATGCCAGCCCGGGTTCGATCCCCGGCATCCCATATGGTCCCCGAGCACCACCAGGAGTAATTCCTGAGTGCAGAGCCAGGAGAAACCCCTGAGTATCAAGAGGTGTAACCCCCTCAAAAAAAAATAGATTTAAACGGGGCCGGGGCAATAGCCCAGTAGTAGGGCATTTGCCTTGCACACACCGGCCCATGCTGGCCCGGGTTCAATCTCCGGCATCCCATATGGTCCCCCGAGCACTGCCAGGAGTAATTCCTGAGTGCAGAGCCAGGGAGAAACCCCTGAGTATTGCCAGGCGTGACCCAAAAAGGAAAAAAAAAATAATTTAACACTACTTAATTGGGTTATTTTTTATTTTTTAAGTAAGACAACCCTACTAAATTGCTAAGTGTGTTGTGGCATCTCAGGTGATAGTGATGTCTGTTCCCAAGTTATCAACTAAATTCAACGATTCTCTGACAAACACGCATGTCCATTTATGGAATGGGTGGGGAGTCACTACTGACCGGGGCTTTAGGGGAAACCTCCAATCAGAAGATGGGACACTACGTTTGTCTTGTATATTCACAGCGAAAAGCCTCTAGGAGAAGAAGACAGCTTACTTGGGAACTACAACCAGTAATGTGATGAGATACTCGGAATCTAGCACAAAGTCGTCCTTCTTCACGATTTCAGCTAGACTTCTGGTGAGCAAGCTTCCCCTGAGAAAGAAGAAGTTTTAAAAACAAGTAAACAAATGGCGAGTCACTGTATTCACATGGTCCACACCTCGAAATTAGTCTCAGCTCTTATTTTTACTTTATAAAGCATCTGAAAATTCTATCCCACCCAGAGAAAGTTCAGCAGAGAGATCCATGCGCACCTCTATGGCCCCCTCCATAGTGACGAGAATTACTGTAACTTCGGCTCTTCCAATTACACACAGTTCTTAATGCTATCAACTGAAGGCTGTATCGTAAAGACGAAATTCTGTCACCTAAGCACACCCCTTGGGTTTCCTCCCTCCTCAAGGGGTATCATTTACTGCCGGGCAATTTGGTGGGTGAAACTAATAATCAGCTCCTCCAAATCTGTCTCCTTTGGCTTTCAAAGACTTGCCTTTTCAGAATGAAATAAATGTTTGCTGTCCTGTTTGCTCCACCCAGAGTGCACAACCAATTTTCCCTCTGGGCAACGAATACACAACCTCAACAGTTACACATAAAAAACAACACTTGAGTAGTCTTGCCGCAAGGGCAACCAAAATGTGTCCCATTTTCAGAAAACCTCATGAAAAAAGGTATCTAAATTTGGAAAAACAGAACTCCATCCAGCAGACGAGCCTATCACAGCCTGGCTCACGCGCCCGCTTTGCGGCTGCGCAGTTCATCAATAAATGCTGTATTTAGAGGTGACTACAAGAGTATGCCACCCGCACGGCAAGCCTGGCAAGCTGCCCGTGTCGTATTTGATATGCCAAACACCAGTAACAATTATGTTAGGTCATTCCCATGACCTAATATAATGGATTGAGGCTCTTTATGTTCCTGGAGCAAGCAGATGCCCTTGGGCTCTACTAACATGAGACAGGACATATGGAGATGTTACTGGAGCCCGCTCTAGCAAATCGATGATGAACGGGAAGATAGTGATAGTGATAGTGACTGGAAAAACAGACGAAGCCTAAAAAGCCCAGGAGAAGTCCCTCAGGCAGTCGACAGTTAATACGCAATTAAATTATGATTTAATTTTACGCTTAATTTTAGACAACTCTTCAATGAAGCATCCCACAAAGGGATACAAAGCTAGCCTGGATCGGCAGGTGCGAAACAAGAGAAACAAACCCTGGAGCAACTGTTTCAACAAGCCAGACAGGAGAGCTTTTAGCAGCTAAGTGAAAGCTCGCCTGTGTAAGAAGCGGAATAAACCGCCCCTGACTGAGCGCCAACACGAGCTGCCTCTCGGGTATGCAGAGACCGCACACGCTTACGCGTTCTTCCGCTCCAGACTCTGAAGATTCCCCTTCAGGTTATTATAGGCAGACGCGGGACTTCAGGTCACCATCAATCTGCGTGACTCCCTTTAAAAAGAAAGAAAAGAAGAAGAGGCAAAGTTCTCCTTACCGTGTCTCTAAGACAGTTAAAGTTCCTTTAGCAGACATGGAGCCAGGCAGGGGGAAATCCCAACAAAGGGTGAGAACAGACATTCGAGCCGTACCAGGCCTTTAAAAACATCGCCCAACACTGTGGGTCCATGCCCAATTGCCACATTCTAGTTTCTGAGTCTCTGGTGAGGCGCTGACGGTTTCTCTGAAGCCTGAGCACCCGAGAACAGGAGGTGAGGCCCGGGTTCCTGAAGGAGGGGGTGTCCCACAGAACAGGACATTCATTTGTTTCTTTGTCTGAGAAGAGGATCAATACTGAGAGCCAGAAACAGCCAGAGAACCCGCAGGTTAAAATTTAAAGCAGTTCTGTGGAGACGCACCTGGCTAGGGCCCCTCTGGCCCAGGTTCCTGCTGGACAGTACCTGTTACTCTCAAAAAAAAAACAGGATGGGGCCGGAGGCGACAGCACAGCGGGGGAGGGCATTTGCTGTACGCAGCCAACCAGGGTTCGATCCCGGCATCCCATAGAGTCCCCTGAGCACCGCCAGGAGTGATTCCCGAGTGCAGAGCCAGGGAGCAACTCCTGAGCATCACTGGGTGTGACCCAAAAAAAGGGCAAAACAATATATTAGGGGTGAACGGTAAGAACAGAATTCTAAGGCTTCTTTCCTGACGTCGACACAAGCCGACTATTTCAGCCCACCACGTACATAACCACGCCGCTTAGGTTATCTGTGCCTGGCGGGATCCCTCCAGCCTAGTCAGCCACGGGACGGCAGAGCCTCCAAAATGATCGCATCCTGCTGACTCAAGATGAAACTGCCAAGAACCTATCGACCATGTTAAGTGAAGAACTTACTGTACTTAAGTCGTATCGTCAAGACCGAAAAACTTACTTTTTCATTGATATATAAATGTTTAAAAACCACTATAAATCCATGTATTCTACTTCTGTCAACGGGGGGTGGGGGAGCTGGGCTGTACCCAGCTGTGCTCAGGAGGCCCCCTGGGTGCTGAGGACCAAACACCTCACCCTGCTGCTCTCCCTAGCCCCCAAGTCTTTTTTTTTTTAATCTTACCTTGGCAATTATTTCAGAAATATTCTTCAGAGACTGCTTGATGGGATATTTAGCCATGTCCCACTGGAACCTTGTTATATACGTAACCAGATCAACTGAAATAAGCAGATGAACAATTAGTAAAGAGAAGCAATAGACTAATTTTACTGTTTACTACATTATTAATGTTGATAACACTGAGAAAAAAAGATCAGTAAAGATGTGTTCATTTCTGAAGGGTTTTGGATTAGGTAAATGTGTCACTATATTAAATAACGTGGGTTAATCAAAATTTTACCCTGGGGCCTGGAGAGATAGCACAGCCGAATAGGGTGTTTGCCTGTATGGGGCCGACCCAGGATCTATCCCCAGCATTCCACATGGTTCCCTTTGCACCGCCAGGAGTAATTTCTGAGCGGGGCCAGAGTGATAGTACAGCGGAGAGCACGTTTGCCTTGCAAGCTGCTTGCTGACCTGGGTTCAATCCCTGGCATCCACACGGTCCCACCAGGAGTAATTCCTGAGTGCAGAGCCAGGAACTGCCAGGTGTGACCCAAAAAACACGCACACACACACACAGAGAAAATCACCATGGATCTCTTCTTCTTTCTAAAAAGGTTACGTATGAAACTGACTACATAATTAAGGGAGGGCATTACATACATGACCACGCCATGTTTCATTTGAAGGAGAAAAAGAAAAAGATGAAGAAGCTACTTCAAAGTGTCTCTGTAATAAAAGCATCTTCTTTTCATCATCACCAACTCACCTCAGCAAAGCACACTGGGCTTGTCTGTGAAACCACCCAGTGACTGACTGTCTCGGGGCTGTTTCCTATGCCTCAGCTGTCTTCCAGTTCGGACCCTTCCACTTCCAATGAAAAGAATGGAAATGTCCAGAGCCAAGGAGTCAGGCAACTAATTCCCCAGATGTCTAGTCATCCAGACAACTTGCAGGGAAGCACCTTCCCTCCCCTCTGCTCCCTCCTGGCAGCCAATGAGTGAACAACAGCCGCAGGATTTCCAGAACGATTCCAGAGCTCTGCCCTTCCCGGGCTGGGACGATTCAGCCTGTGGGCCATAGAAGGCCCCTGAAATCACGTGGTCTGGTCCCTGTCCACGATGACACAGACACGGCAGCTCCGCGCAGCTGCCCCGCCCCCAGGGTGTGACAGATGTCCCAACACCCCCCAGCAGAAAAGAAGGTTCCGACCTCGGCCAACACTCTCTCTCCTAAGAGACACTGAGTCTGTCAATCTGGCGGCGATCAGTAGAGGCGCCGGAGCACAAGCTGCCCAGACATACGAATACATAGGAAGCAGCCAAGGACCACAAGCTCGTCAGAGCGTTCGTTTATCTCACTGATCAAATGCTGTTGCTCTGTGCACGTGCACAAATAGTGCGTGTGTGAACACATGGCCTACAACTGTATGAGAGTGTGTGTGTGTCTATGTGTGTATGTGTGTGGCCCACATGGGCATGTGTGTGTGTTTGTGAGTATGTGTGGCCTGCAGGGACATACGTATGTGTATATGACTGTTTGGCCTGCACAGGCATGTGTGTGTGTGTGCATGTGTGCACGTGTGTGGCCTGCAGGGGCGTGGAAGCTGCCAGCTCTTCAGGTCCCCCCTCCACAGCAGCTAGGTCGCATACAAATGTCTCTGCAGTCAGGGCTGACCGAGGACCCTGAGGATAAGTGTGCCCTGCTGTCCAGGGCCTTTCCCGATGTAACCCCCCCCCACAATTAAAATCGCCTCAAAGTTTACAAACTCTGTTCTTCGTGAACTGACCTGTTCCACCTTAGCTCATGAACCCAAAGAACAGCAACCATGACCCCTGAAAAATGACTGTGGTCTTATCTTGCCCTCGCTGTCCTCCCCACCCCTTTCTGAGCGCCCCACCCTCACCCCAAGGAGAAGTGTGAGCCCTCTCAGAGCCCAGGGTGACAGACTGGTCACTTGCCTGGCTCTAGGATCTCGGTGGACACAGTGGGCCCACACACGCTCCCCTGACAGAACGTTCCTAAAGAGAAGGTGACTTTGTTCTCAGTGTGATGACGTCAAGGCTGGCCTGTCTACCTGACTCGGAGGCTAAAGTGACTGTTCCTAAGCCAACACCTGATGCAAGCACAAAGCCTGCTTTGTTGGGGGTTTTGCTTTAGGGGAGACACCCAGAGGTGCTGAGGGGTCACTCCTGGCAGTGCTGGGAATCACCCCAGGTAAGTCGTGTGCAGGACAGACCCCTTACCCACTGCGCTCTCCCTCAGAACTCCCCCGCCCCCAGCACCCAGAGGACTCTCCCACTCTATGCTTGAGCGCTGCTCCCAGTGGTGGTGGGGGAGCCATGCGGTACCCAGGAATGAACCCGAGGCGCCCCAAACCAGGTATTCATGCACTCAGCCCTCTGTGCAACACTGCCCCGAGGCGAAACCGTTCTGCACAGACATTAAGATGCATTGGGATGGGAGGCGCCCAGACTCAGGATCCAGCCCAGCGCCTCTATTCTGGGTTGAGGATGCAATGAAATACGAAAGCCACAGCGAGAAGATGGCACTCAAGTGGGCAGTGCTGAGAAACACACTTGAATGCGGGTCAGCAAAGACAACAGTCTCTGCACGGCCACTTCTGCTTCGGGCGGGACGGCAGCATGCCATGGACAGGAGGGGCACAACACAGTTCCAGGGGTCAGGATGGGGCCAACATCCCCAAAGTCAGAGGCCATCATTCTCCTTTCTTGACGTTCTCTTTGGAACCCCCAGACCTAAGGTGTCTCAGAGCCTGCTCTGGCTTGGTGGCTCGGGGTCTGCCACGATCGCCGCCGTCACTCACCGCCCGACGCACCCGCTCACCTCCGTTGGCCAGCAGGTTCTCCTGCACTCTGTCCTTGCTGTCCTCCAGCACGTCTGCCATGTACTGAGCCACTTTCTTCACCACCCTGGGGGTGGCAGGAGCGAGGAGAAAGAAAGTCAATCGTTTCAAGAAAAACTCTCAATTGCAAGGTCCCCATCCACTGAGCACGCGCCCTTCTAAGTACAGCTATGTCTGACTCTGCTCCCATCACAGGCAGCGGGGCACCACAGGACAAAAGGTCTCCACCTTCTAAACGGTGAGTGAAGGGTAAACGGACCAAGATTCTCTTACATGCAAAATCTAGCCGGGTGACCAGAGTTTTAAGGAAATTGCATGCAATGTTTACGAGCTTGTGGGCAACTAGTAAGAAGCAAACAATCTGTGAAGAGCAGTGTTTGCTAGGCTGACCACACCAGGCAACAGTCCAGACTCCAAGGAGAGGACAGAGGGACAGGGAGTTTCGCCAGGGAGCCCGTGACCCCTCACCAACCTGCTTTCACTCAGCACCTCGGGGACCAGAACATGGTGATAAGGAAGAACCAGGTCGCACATGGTATGTGTTAGTTATTGGGCACCTACTATTTACAAGGAGCCCTGCTAAGCAAACCGCAGGGCCAGAACCACAGAGGCACCTAGCTATTACCGAGCTAATCCCTTAGTTTTGTACATAGGCACCAAGATATGACGAGAACACAAGCCCAGAGACAGGCAAGGCGGAGCTGTGACTAGAAATGGTTTCTTGACTATGGGGTGCAGGGCCCAGGCCCGTCCCTCAGCCAGGGCGACACACAGAAGCAGGGGGACATACCACTAGGTCACCTCGCTCACCATCAAATCAGAGGCCATGAAAAAGGGACATGCCTCAATACAAAGCAATCAGACACAAATGCCATGGAGGTGGCCACAGTTCTGGAAGAAGGAAGGGGTCACTTCCAGCTGCTACAATGGGGAAGCTCCCAACTGCCTGCAGAGCACTGGATGGAAGAACGAGAAGAAGGAGTGAAACAGTTTGTCTGCCGGGGGTCAGGTGCATTAAGGTCAAGAGGGCGCTGAAGGAGCCGGGGACGGTGGTGAGGAAGACTGAGGTGGACCCAGCAGACTAAGAGGCTTGTGCCCCACAATCCAAACAGAGTGGGGCTGCCGGGATGGCAGCCGCAGCCAAGGCCACGCAGACCCAGCCCAGGGAGGCTCTCGGAGAATGAAGCAGGCCGTAAGTCCGGGCTCTTGCATTCATTCCCATGTCTCCAAACTACGCCCACTTCTTTCAAGAAGACAAACTGTTATTCCCATGGAGCTCCGCAAGCTCCTTTTAAACAGAACCATGTGCAGTGAATTTGTATGTGCGGGTGTTTACCACAGATATAGTTCATGGTAGAACCACCTGGTATCACACTTAGAAACTTAGGGGCCAGAGCGACAGTACAGCAGGTAGGGCACTTACCCTGCAAGAAACCAGCCCGAGTTCAACCCTCGGCATCGCAGAACCCCAGGAGTGATCCCTGAGTGCAGAGCCAGGAGTGCCACTGAGTGTGGCCCAGAAGCAACAATAACATTATAAACTTAAGCACTGCATAAGCCAGAGTTTCACAATCTTTCAACGCATTGCTCTGTACTGACATCAAAGGGCACATGGTCAGCCTAAAAATGCCCTAAGATATAAAATATAGTAAGAGACTACTATCCAAGGCCAGGCCAAACCAGCCAGGACTTGTCCAGGGTTGGACTCTACCACAAGTGTGTGGGTGGCAGAGGGTAGGTAAGATAGAAAAAGGACCAGTTTGACAATCGTAGTTGAGAACAGTATCGCTGGACTAGAACTGAGTATGGAATGTAGGTAAAGGAATACTCATGATAGCCTTCAGTGTCTAGATTTGAAAAACACAATGTGCAAAAGGAGAGAGAAAGTGAGAGACAGAAGAAAACTGCCGGCCACAGAGGCAGGTTTTGGGGTGTGAGTGAGAAGGAAACGGGGCACACCAGTTTTGGGAAATGTGAGATGGTGGAGGGACAGGGGCTGGAACAATCAATGACGATTCAATCATGAACAGTTTTGTAATGGTCTATTGCATGTTGATTCAATTAAAAAATTTTAAATAAATGATTAAAAATGTCCTAAGGGTGGGTATGTGAAAAAAGGACTGTGCTAAAAGTACTGCTGAAAATGCAAACTATGGACATTCGTGGTCAGATTTCAATGGCAATCACAAATGTTCTTAAGCCCCTAGCGACTGAAGGCTGATGACTTGTTACCACATGGTTTTCCTCTCACAGAGAGATTGTGCACCAGTGCAGAGAAGAACAGGAACCTTGAGTCCTACAGACCGTACAAAGCACATCTGCCCTAAATACATTCCTTATTTCTCCCCTTAAACTCTGAACGAGGGGCTGGGGAGACAGAAGAGCAGGCAGGGCGCTTGCCTTGCACACGGCTAGTCCAGATTTAATCCCCCCCGCTCCCCTTTACGGTTCCCCATGCCCACCAGAAGCGATCCCTGAACACAGAGCCAGGAGTCAGCCCTGAGCACAGCCTGACACAAAACAAACAGAAAAAGGAATATGAGCAAATGGGTGTGGTGTTGGAATTACATGGATGAGAAACCATTAACAGTATTGTACATCACAGAATCTCAATTAAAAAAGAGGTTTTTGTTTTTTTTTTTTTTGCTTTTTTGGGTCACACCTGGCCACTCTCAGGGGTTACTCCTGGCTCTGCACTCAGGAATTACTCCTAGCGGTGCTCGGGGGACCATATGGGATGCCGGGATCCAACCCAGGCCGGAGTGCAAGGCAAACGCCCTACCCACTGGGCTATCGCTCCGGCCCCCAAAGAGTTTTTTTTTTTAATGAGAGCAGATCTTAGGCCAAAGACATAGTACAGCAGAGAAGGTACTTGCCTGGTAGCCAGATTCAATCCTAGAGCCACAGCGGATGCCCCGGAGTACAGCCAGGGAGTGATCCATGAGCACAGAGCCAGGAGTAAGCCCTGAGCACTGCCGGGTGTGGGCCACACCACATCTGCGCCTCCCCACGAAAGGCGAGTGCATCCAGCACATGACAACGGTGACTTTAGGACAAGCCCACACAGCCACTGCGCACTTGGAAAATAGTTCAGGGGCCGGGAGGTAGCTCAGAGGGCTGAAGCTCACACCTGGTGCACACAGGGAGCCTTCAGATACTTGGGGTCACGCAAACAGCTCTCTACATGCTTGATCCCACCCCAACCCTGGCACTGGGGATGGCCCTGCAGGGAAAGTTCCGGGTTAATGGCTGTCTTCCCGGGAACTGCTTCTGTTGCCTTGGCTGCCATGCCTATGCTACATGGATGGAGCAGCGATGGCAGGGAGCACTGCCTGGGCACTACTTGAGCACATCTGACACGTCTGAGCACTGGCTGAGCATGTCTGAGCACCACCTGAGCACGTCTGAAAACCACAGATGTTACAGTGTGTGACCTGGTGCCAGGCAAACATTTCTTAGTCACAAGCAATAAAACAAAGACACACTGGGCTTTGTCAAAAATCAAATGTCTTCTGTCTTTTCAAGGCCATTGCCAAGGGCATGAACAGAAGCCACAGGAAGGCAGAAAACACACACAGGTCACATCTGTTAAGGGTCACGCATCTGGAGAGCATAAAGAATTCTTAAAACTCAGAAATGAGAGAGAAAAAAGAAGTCAATGTGAAAATGCGCAAAGCACCCAAAACGCATTTCTCCAACAAGGAAACACACAAACTAATGAGCACAGAGGAAGATGCTGAACACGTCATAAGCCAGAAAGAATGTAGGCACAAAGGATACAGCACCCCAGGGGGCCATGGCCACAGTGGACAGCAGCCATGCTGACAAGCCTGCGCAGAAGTCAGAACGCCCACGCGGGGTACCAAGAGGGCATGGCTCCTCCGGGAAATGGTCCCTCTGAGAAACAGGCCGGGGGACCTCAAAAGGTTCCAACACACAGTCCCGTTTCTGGGTCTACCCGAAAGAGAAAAGACAGACAGGAATACACAGGCCTCGGACACAAATGTTCAGAGCAGCATTACTCGTGTTTGAGTCAGAGCAGAAACCCAGATACTCGTCAGTGAGGGACGGTCGACAAAATGTGGTATGTAAAGCTGGAGCAAGATTTGGTCATAGAAAGAATGAAATACTGACACATGCTACCTTCAAAATTGACAATGAAGGGGGGAGGGGCAGTAAGCAGCCATATGTACCCTCTGAGACAAGATGGGTAGGGGAGGGGGCAAGCAGCCATATGCACCCTCTGAGACAAGATGGGGAGGGAGGGGCAAGCAGCCATATGCACCCACTGAGACAGATGGGGGATAGGAGAGAAGGTTAAGCAGCCATATGCACCCACCGAGACAAGATGCCCAGAAGAGGCAAATACTGTCAGGAGGCCCGTGGGCCATGGGGTCATGACCTGAGGGCTGATGACAGCAGGTGTTTAGGGGGAGGTGACTACAAAGCCCGTGATGCAAAGCCCATCACGGGAAGCCTACACAGTCCGAACACCCTGATGACTCTGAAACAAGCGTCTCGGTGAGAAAATTCTAGCTTAGATTCATAAGAATACTTTACCCTTCTACGAACGCATCCAGCTTAGCTAGTTCATCCGACAGGCCAACCAACACGTCCAGGGTGCCAACCTGGAAGGCAAAGAGCACGTCTCACTAGGCATGCAGCTAACAGGTGACGAGAGACCCCATGTCTTACATGTCTCACTTCAGAAGGGCAGCTGTGGCTACAAAGCACTGTCAGATACAAGGTGATCCTCTAAGTCAGGGGCACGGCCACCACACACGAGGCACAGTTCCGGTGCCACCCTGCGTGGCTCTAAGGGAGGGCCACGGAAATACGGTACAAGGGTCAAGGCACGTGGCTGACCCTGGTTCCATCCCCAGCACCATCTCTGGTCGCCTAAGCACCAGGCAGGACCCTGAGCAGAGCACTACTAGGAGAGGCCCCAAAATTATTTATTTATTTTTGCTTTTTGGGTCATACCTGGCGGCGTTCAGGGGTTACTCCTGGTGGTGGTCGGGGGGACCATATGGGATGCTGGGGATCAAACCCAGGTCAGCCACGTGCAAGGCAAACACCCTTCCCGCTGTGCTATCGCTCCAGCTTCCCAAAAAAATAATTTTAAAGTAACCAAAATCAGGGGCCGGAGGGATAGCACAGGAGCCCCAGGCTCAGTTTCTAGTACCACATGATCCCCGAGACAGCACCAGGAGTGAACCCCTGAACCAAGCCAGAAGTAGGCCCCAAGCACTTCCCAGCATAGTCCAAAACCCAAACCAAACAAACGCGACGTTCTAGGGAAAACTGTCTACCAACCGTATGACCGCAAGGAAATCTTTTTCTTTTTTCTGTTTTGCTTTTTTGGGACACACCCGGCAACGCTCAGGGGTTACTCCTGGCTCTGCACTCAGGAATCACTCCTGGCGGTGCTCAGGGGACCATATGGGATGCCGGGGATAGAACATGGGCCAGCATAGGCCAGCCGCGTGCAAGGCAAAGGCCCTACCCACTGGGCTATCGCCTCCGGCCTCATACCGCAAGGAAATCTTAACTGCCCAGACACACAGGTAGCGTGAGTCACCCTGTTTTCACATACAGAGGGGCCTCTCTGGGAACACCTCTCCAGGCAGTGCCGCTTGATGGTTTGGACTCACGGCACCACGGCTACCCCTAGAGGTTCTGGGGAGCAGGGGAGGCGTGTGGGGCACGAGACTGAACTCGGGGGCTCCACACATACCAGCCTCTGGGTATACCTTGAATGGGCAGCCACAGCTTTGTTCACTGCAAAATCGCCACCTCCTTTCTTTACAGAAGTTAAGCAACCGGGTGCTGGCAGCTGGCTCCATGCTGAGGCTGCCACGCTACTGATATGGAATAAATGTTCAGTAAATCACTAGATCAATCTGTCCAGTAGGATCACGGAGAGGCTGTGGCGAAATCCTGATAGTGCCGTCCTCACACGATGCCGCCACGGAAATACTGATTCGCTGTGACACAACGGCAAGCTACCAAGATTTCTCACTTTTGAAAATCGGCCTTGGTAAAAGCAATGCACTAAGTGTTTTTCATATCACTTTCAATTACAATTCAGAAAAAAAGTCATAAAAAAAAAGAGCTTAGAAAAGAAGCGATACTTTGGGGTCGGAAGAATGGGGTGAAGCGGCATGTGCTGCGCATGACCTACATGGTTCCACGCTGGTCCCCGAGCACCACCAGGAGGAAGCCCTGAGCACTAACGGACGCAGTCCCCAAACCAAACCAAAACAAAGGTACCTTCTTTTGATCAGGGCTACCCCTAAAACATTTCCTCATGAGCTAGAATTGGAAGGATGATGAAAACTAGCAAGGTTTTGATTTACACCAACGGTGAGAAAGGAAGGCGACTTCTTTCAAAGGGAACAAAGGATCTAGCTACACCCAAACCGTGCCCCCCCATTCATGGCAGACGTGCACACACACACGCACGCACGCACTCCACACATACATACATGCTCCGCTTTGCACAGGGCACGCAGCACTCTGCACAACCAGAGCTACCTTTAAGTCAGGAATGTTGAACTTGGATGTGGCTGCCAGGTTATTGTTCTTCGTGGTTGCTGCGTGCAGTTTCTCCCAGGTCTGCTGACATGTCTTCTCCCCAGGGGCTGAGATAAGCCAAAATTCCGTCATGTTTGTTACCAGGGATTTCTTCTGAAATCAAGAGAGGCTCTGGAAGGGAAACCAAAACAAACAAACAAAAAAAGACACACACCATCAGTCACAAAGTGGCATCAGTCGCCCATTTCAAAACAAAGGCAGGGCCTGAAGAGACAGTATTGTGGGTAGGGCACCTGCCTTCCAGGAGGCCAACCCGAGCCCAATCCCGATGCCCCATATGGTCCCTGAGTAGCACCAGGACTGATCCGAGAACTGGAAGTAACTGGAGCACAGCTGGGTATAGCTCAAAACATCAATCCCCCTTCCTCCAAAAAAAAAAAAAAAAAAAAAAAACACACAATCCAACAACACTAGGTGTGATCTGTACCAAAATTACATGAACTTACCTGGAAGTAAATTCACGTAAAGTGGTAAAAGGCAATTCGTCTACTCTCAGGAAAAAGAATAAAGACCTAATCTATAAATATCTGGTTTGTTTTTCAGTTAAAAGACATACTAAATGGGGAAGTATTCCAGAAGTAAAACTACCCGAAGAATAGCCACAAATAGCTACGATCAACAGAAGGTGAAGCCACAATGTAGAAGATTTTCTTAAACTCCCCCTACTCCGTCCCTTGCACCAAGACTGGTTCTGACCCATAAAACATAGAGAGACCTGGAGGCCAGGGAACCACGAGCCTCACTCCAGGGAAGTGAGTCTGCCGCTGACGACCAGCGTGGTACTCAGGAGCCACCGTTTGAACATGTTCATGCTGGTGTCACGCTCTGTGCTGACAGAGCCACACCCCAAGGAGAGCCATGGCTGGTCCACAGCCACGAAGGTGTGAGCGTGACGCATGAGATGAACGACATGATGAGGCCCTGCCCACTGGAGAATTCACGAGGTGTCTTCCGGGAGAGCCACCAACGTGGGCAGGACTCGGCAGCGGACAGCAGAGGGGCTGCATGCGCGTCAGCAAGGCCTGGGGCTGCAGCGGAGCACACAGGCAGGGCATTGCCTTGCACGCGGCCAACCTGCTTCAATCCCCAGCATCCCGTACGGTCCCCTGAGCATCAACCACACACATGAGCAAGGTTTTATATTATTATTGTTTTATACAAGGTTTGGTTCTTTAAGGGGGTGCCATACTCAGTGGTGCTTGGGGCTGACTTGTGGCTCTGTGCTGAGCGATCACTTCTGGCGGGCCTTGGGGGACCTTGGTGGTCTTGGGGACCAATGACTAAAGCAGGTTCAGCTCCATACTAGCTCCCTGGCCCTAAGGAAATCCTGCTGGAATGCTGGGGGTCTCCCAGCCCTGGGCACCTCCCAGCTGCCCCAGTTCTACCGTCTCCTTCCTTCCCCTTTGCCCTGCAACGTGGCCTGGTTCTGTCTCCTCCATGTCATCCTGGCACTCATCAAATCCAGCCTTTCAGCCCAAACACCAACCACAGGGCGACTTGGGACCTGGAAATCCTCAGCTGATTAGAGACATCTTAACTTCACTCAACTTCTAACCACCCACGTCTCTGAGGTGAGGGTCACTGAGAGGAAACTGCGCTTTCTTGGCAGCAAGCCCCAGGCGCGAGCCTGTTCACACGCATCTGATGAGACAGTTCCATCTCTCCTGGGCCCACACAGGGCAGCAGGAACCGAAGACGCTTTTCCCAGGGAGGGGTCGGACTGTGGCTCCTTCAAAGACTGTGACAGGAGCCATTCAGCAGATGTCACCATATACCAGCTTGTCCTTCTCCTCCAAGGGGCACCCGAAGCCTTTCAAGAGACCAAGCCCCCTTTTCTCACCTGCAGGAGCCCGCACACCTGCTCCTGTCAGGGACACCTGAAACAGCATTTGATATCTGATCGTTCTGAACAAAACCAGATTCCGGAAAGGACTGGGGAGGATCCTGTCCCCACTTGCGTCCTGGCGCCCCTCGAGTGCCAGTTTGGAGAGAGGAAGAAGGGTGCTTTCTAGGTGTGGCCCCACGTCAAACGTGGCTAGTTAATCCGAGGGGGCCCTGCCAAAGCCAGGTGCTCACGCTGTCCTTGCTAATTCACCAGCTCACTGGCTGCCAGAGGGGTGCATAGGGATCACATTTCACCGATCAGCCAGATTCTTTCTACCGTGTCAGGGTAGGAGAGGGCCTTGGTGGCCGAGCCTCCTGTCAGAGTAGTGGCCGTGACCTCAGGCCCTGCCACCCTGCAGCCCATAGAGCTGGAGCACATGCAGGAATGGTCAATCCTGCCAGGAAAGGAATGTGAGCTTCCTTCCCTTCCTGTTCAGTGGGGCTCACCACAATACGCGACTTATATTTTGGATTTGGGGATCCATTCCGCAGTGGAACTCAGGGGTGACTCCTGGCTCTGAGCCCAGAGATCACTCCTGGAGGTGCTTGGGGCACATATGTGGTGCCAGGAATAAAACAGGGTCAGCCACATGTGAGGCGAGTGCCTGAGCCCCTGAACGAGCTCTCCAACCCACACGCACAGACACACAGGTAGTATCTGTTGTCACTGTTGTTTTGGGGTACACTCGGTGGTGCTCAGGGGCTTGCTCCTGGCTCTGCGCCCAGGGATCACTCCGGGGGGGGGGGGAAGCTATATGGGGTGACAGAGACTGAAACAAGGCTGGCTGTGTGCACGTGCCCTACCCGCTGCACTATCTCCAGCCCCCTCAACCTCACAAAATTTTAAACAGTGTCACCCACCATCCAGACAACTCTCCTGCCCTCCTGGAAGGGACAGGATGCTTCAGTACAGGAAAGGGCAAAAGTGACCAGCCATTCTCGAGACCTGGGGGCAGTGCAGGGGCACATGTCTGGGCAGCCTGCTATGCACCCTGTGTGGACCCAGCAGCTCTGCTGTCTGAAAGCCCCCGCCTCCCGGAGACCCTAAGGGATGCCAGGGATCAAACCTGGGTCAGCCACACGCAAGGCAAATGCCCTCCCCGCTGTGCTATTGCTCCAGCCTCCCGGCATTTCTTTTTTCTTCAATTTTTATTAAAGAGCCATGATCTACAAACTTACTGGCAGTTGCATTTTAGGCAAACAATAATCCCACACCAATCCCTCCAGCGTCCCGGTCCCCTCCCACCCCTCCTGTCCACCTGACGGGCACGTGACAGGGCTTCAGTGGCTGCCGCGCATCAGAGCTGACATTTCTACCCAACCACATCGCTTCCTCCCTCTATACCCTCCAACTTCAATGTCTGAGGAATGCCTGAGCACCCACAGCCCCAGACACAGTCCGGACGGCTGGATTCACCCGCATCGCCTACGCCCTCACAGCCAGGAGGTGCACACTGCTCCCCACAGAAGGGAAGGGTTAAAGCGGGGACCAAGGCACAAAATTAAGGGTTAAAGCCAAGGCACAAAAAAGCACTTCATACGGGATGCTGTACCTCACAACACATACCCTGGCCATGTCAAAGAACATGCATCACGTACCAATTAAGGCGTGTCACAGACCAACTAAGGCACATCACACACCAATTAGCACATATCACATACCAATTAACGCACATCACACACTAATTAACGCATATCACACACCAATTAATGTGTATCACAAACTAATTAGTGCACAAAGCACGCTCAAACGTCTACCTTCAACACTCTACTGACAGTGTCCCTCTGAGGGACGGTCTTGAGCTGAAGTCCATCTTCCGGAGACACTGGCCAGGAGGGTCAGCAGAAAACACACAGCTTCTGCTAAGGAACATGTTCTCGGAAGCTGGCACAGAGACTCTCATAAGGGCATTTGCTAAATACTGCGTATATCTGAGGGTTCAAAACAGGCTGGAGACAGCAGAGGAGAGGGCGCTTGCCCTGCCGGGCAGACCCAGGTTCAGGTTCCATCTCAGGAACGGCATCGGGTCTCCCGAGCTCCAACAGTGGTCCCTAGCACAGAGCCCGGAGTAAACCATGAGCACTGCTGGGTGGGAGAGGAGAGAGAGAGAGAGAGAGAGAGAGAGAGAGAGAGAGAGAGAGAGAGAGAGAGAGAGAGTTCAAGAGGGAGGGAGAGGGAGGGAGAGGGAGGAGAGAGAGAGAGAGAGAGAGGTTCAAGTTCCTCAGTCTGAAATTGGTCAGCTCTCTGCTCACCTGCATTTAAAAAAAATTAGCTCTTCTGAAACAGCACAAGGACTGTATCAGTCTCTACAGTAGCTTGATTCCTTTTGATTCACGGGGTATGTACCTCTGTAACCACCTCCAAAACCAGGATGAAAAACCTGCAGAAAAAAACCTCTGGCGGCCCCAGGTCTCCTGCCCACAAGTGCCAGTCGCTTCTGCCCCAACGGTGCTGGGCGGCTGACCTCGGTGTGGGTCCTGCGCTGACCTGCAGAGCGGTGGACAGGTCCTGCAGGCTGGAGCTGTGCTCTGGACAGAGGCACCCACCGAGTTCCCTTTTGCATCTGGCTTTTTCTGCCCAGCATGACTAAGACATTTATCTAAGAGGTGTTTTCAGGCACTCAAGCTGTTTTTCTGCTCAGCATCCCATTTTATAAATACTCTCCAGGCCGCCTGTTCATTCATCCACCGACGGGTGTTTCTCAGCTGCTCCTGGACTGGGGAGCAGGAAAGGAACAGGGCTGCCAGTACAGTGGGCAGGGTGCTGGCCTTGCACACAGCCAACTTAGGTTTGGTCCCTGAGCAAAAAGCCAGGAATAAGGCCTGAGCACAGGCTGGTGTGGCGCCCAAACAAAAAACAGAAGGAGAATGCAGGGATGGAGAGAGCTTCACAGGGCTGGAGCAGAGGCTTAATGCAGGAGCCCTGGACTCAATTTCCAGAAGACCCTGGTCCCCAAGGCCTGAGCCCAAGCTCCTTAGCACCACTGGGTGTGGCCCCAAGACACCCACCCCGAAAGGATAGCCCCCTACAAACCTTTTGTGAAAATATACATGCATTTCTCTTGGATCTTTCCCTGTCTTGCACAGCCACAAAGCAGCCGCGGTTCACCAATACATGCACAAGATGAGAGGCTACTACAAGAGTATCCCACCTGCACGGCAGAGCCTGGCAAGCTACCCGTGTCGTATTTGATATGCCAAAAACCATTAACAATTATAGACCTCATCCCCATGACCTGAAGGAATGGTTTGAGGCTCTTCTGTTCCTGGAATGAGCAGAAGCCCTTGGGCTACACTGGCATATGATAGGACCTATGGAGATGTTACTGGTGCCTGCTAGAGCAAATCGATGAACAACAGGAAGACAAGTGACAAGTGACAAACATCTGGAGCTACAATTTTGAGTGGAAAGATACAGATATCTAACATGAAAAGCAGCTGCGAGGGAGCCAGAGCAACAGCACAGCAGGGAGAGCACCTGCCTTGTACACAACCAACCTGGGTTTGGTCCCCAGCATCCCGTATGGCTCCCTCAATACCATCAGAGTCATTCCTAGGCACAGAGCCAGAAGTAACCCCAGGAGCTACTTTTCTTTCCTTTTTTGGGTAGCATCCCGCAGCTACTGGGGCCTGAGAGAGCTGCTGGCAACAGGACTGTGAACCACAGTGCAAAAACATAACATATGGAGATGTTACTGGTGCCCGCTCGAGCAAATCGATGAACAATTGGAAGACAAGTTATATATATATATATAAAGTATTTCTGGTAAAAGCAGGGTGGAAAGCAAAGGGAGGATGCACTGGTGGAGGGAAGTGGCCATTGGTGAAGGGATTGGTGTTGAAACATTGTATGCCTGAAAACCAGTCATAAATAACTTTGTAATTTCACAGTGACTAAATGACTACATAAAATTTAATAAAGAAATAAAGCTCCCAAGTCCCTCTTGGCTGGCCCCCTAGGAGGCCTCACATCCACTCTGGTGGGGGGTTTTATTCTCTCTCCTGCTGTCTTCCTCGCTGACACCTGACCCCGGTCTCCTCCACGCAACAAAGGGCTCCCTGCCCAAATGACAGTCCAGAGAGGACTCCAGACAGCGAGCTGGAGGGGCTGCAGAGCTCACCCCCCAAATAATGACATTATGATAGGAACCGGGAGGTTGCACAGCGGGTAAGGCGCCTGTCTTACATGCAGCCAAGTAGGTTTTGATCCCTCGCCCCAATATGGTCCCCTGAGCACCACCAGGAATGATTCCAGAGTGCAAAGCCAGGACGCTAAGCATTGCCAGGAACCTGCCCTGGCTGAGCCCATGGGCCTCCCAAGACCCTCAAGTCACCCAACGGCCAGTGGGGTCCTGAAACCAGTGCCTGCAAGATTACATTGTAAACAGCACCAGATACGGCAAACGCTTTGCAAAGGAAGTCTAAACGCACCGTATCGTCATTACCAAGGAACCCCACAGTATGACTGGCTCTACAACAAGAATAACGTTGGCACATGGGGAGGGGCTGGGCCACGCCGCAGTGCTCAGGGGGCTATTCCTGGCTCTGTGCTCCAAAGTGAGCAAGCCAGTGTCAGGGGACCCCAACCAGGAGCCAGGCCTTCGCCCCCACTCTCTCTCTGGTCCCCCAAATAATTTTTTTTGTTAATGAAATTTAGAAACCTTAAACAGATCACACCACTTTTTAAATATACTTTCCATGGAAGCTGACAAACTTGCGGGGGAGGGGGAAGTAAGCAACAACCAACAAGGGAGACAAAATCAGGCAAAGAATGAAACAATCCAGGCAAAGTGTTTCCTGCAGGAACACATGGATGGAATACTGGAGTCTTTCCAATGTCCCAGGTAGAAAGAGCAGGTGATGTAGCAGTGAAAAGCCTGATTCACTCCCAAATCACCCCGAAAGCCTCTTCCGGATCTCAACAATTGTCCACATCTCAGAAGCTGAACGGCTCAGGAAAACACGCTCTGATCCCGCTTCTTCTTTTTTTTGGAAGTAAACGCAAACCTGCTCTCTCCTCCCTCACAATCTCCCTCACTCCAGTCGCCCTGCCCTGGCCAGCCTGGCTCCCTCCCCTAGGTTCTGAGCTGGGAGGGGGAAACTGACCTCGTCCAGTTCAAACCAACTCTAACTTCCCTTAACCAGCCAATGCTCCCAACCAAGCCCGACAAGTACCTGCTTGGTGCTAAAATGGGTCCGGCTGAGTGGGAAGGGCGGGGAGCTGGGTGGGCAGCAATGCAGATGGGGTGGGGAAGGGAGGAGGGAGGACAGGTGTGGGGAGGAGTGGGACTAGGCCATGGCGGAGGGTGGGGGTGGGGAGGAATGAGGCAGATACCAGGGAGGCACAAGGCAAATACCAGTCACGTTCTTAAACACTATTTTGTCTGCCTGCAGAGAACATTCAGCTTACCACCCACCCCGCCCCCCAAAAAAGGGCACCTACAGGCATGTTCAAAATGGAAGGAAGGAAAATCAGGGGCCAGAGAGAGAATAGAGGGGAAGGCACCTGCCAATTCCACAGGATCCTCGAAACTGTCCCCCAAGCACTGCCAGGAACAACCTCCCCACCCCCAGCACAGAGCCAGGAGAAATCCCTGAGCACCCGACATCTCCCCGCCCCCACTCACACACAAATATACACACACGGAAATAAGAAAGGAAGATCTGGGCCCAGAGTTCATAAACTATTTTTCTCTGGCCTCACCCCCCCCGCTTTCCCACCAATAATCCAAACAGAAAATAAAAACCAGGGGACCACTTCCTTCTACCACTGTCACAGCAGTGCCTCTGACCAGGTCTCTATGGTGACAAGCACGACACCCCGTCAGTAACAGGACTGTGAACCACAGTGCCTCAAAGAGGGGGAAAAGAAAACAGCATCTGCCAGAGGCAGGCTGGGGGGAAACAGGGACTCTGGTGGAGGGACGCGAACACGGGTGAAGGGACGGTACAGGGGCACATCTATAAATCTGTAATCGACGGTGATTCGGTTAAAAGATCTATATTAAAAACAGTAACATCAGTGACCTGAGGGAGCAGAGAGCGCCCCAGAGCCGAGTGCAGGCTCTGCTTGAGGCCCCAGGCACTGAGCCAAGCAGCCCATCAGTACCAGGTGTGGGTGACACCAACCCCACAAAGTCCAGAGCCCAGCCGCTGCGGGCACTGTCCTAGGGAAGCAGAGTTTGAACCCGACCCACCGTGGGGCAAGCAGAGGGGCACAGCGCCAATGGGACCTGTCACCGGCGTGAGCACTGTCTGGAAACCAGAGTTGCTGGGACGCTCGGTCACAAGCACAACGTCCTGTCCCAGCCCTTGAAGACGCCACGTGAGCTGAGTGACGTGTCTGTGGCTGACAGGCCACGCATTCTGGATGTGTGGCTCCCACGCCCAGGCTCCCACGTCCAGCCGAAGGCTGCCCAGGCCCAGGCCAATGAAAGTGGAAATGCCACAGTAGGGCTCTTGGAAGGCTGATATCCTACCCTCAGAGGCCAGGGCCGGCTCCAGGGGTCAGACACAAGCTCCAGGATTTGATCCCCAGCACTAATGTGTCCTGCACCCCCACAAAGAAGAAACAAACGCATCTTAATTGGGATCGAGGGACAGGTAACTCATTATCTACTAAGTAAAAGGGGCATTTCACCTTGAAAGGAATATTTTCATGGTTTTATCAGAATGTTTTTTTTTGGGTTCTTCCTAAGGGCTCCTCCCACCAATTCTCAGCCAACAGCTGGCAATTCATTGTGAGAGCCCGAGAATGCGGACCTGCTCAGCCCCTTTGCAGTTGGGAGTCCCACGGCCATACCCAGCAGCGCCATAAACCTCCAGGGCTGCACCAAGCAGAGCTGACCCATGAGAGGCAAGAGCCCTAACCGTTGTACTATCTTTCTGGCCCCAGAATGAGGTTAGGGGAGGGTGGGGGCTTTCTGGGTCACACCTGGCGATGCTCTGGGTTTGCTCCTGGCTCTATACTCAGGAATTACCCCCTGGTCACAGAACATATACTTTAACTACATCTTAGTTTATGGGCCGGAGCAATAGCCCAGCGGGTAGGGCATTTGCCTTGCACACGGCCAGCCTGTGCCAGCCCGGGTTCAATCCCCGGCATCCCATATGGTCCCACGGGCACCTCCAGGAGTAAACTCTGAGCATTGCCGGGTGTGACCCAAAAAAGAAAAAAAAAATCTTAGTTTTGTGTGTTTTGTTTCCAAAATACAATTCATGACTACTCTAGAATCCTATTTAAAGATACTTGAATTTCCTGCCTTAAAGATACTTAAATATGAAAGAATTTGATCCTTAACAGAGGTGTTTATAAACCGCTGCAATGCACTGGGAAAGCCTTACCTTCACACAGATGTCTATCGTAAAGACAGGAACCACATATGGGGCGTCATGGGAGCAACCACACATACGGGAGGGAAAATCTCTTCTGATCTGTCAGAACACGGACTCTACGGACATCTGGGGGCGTTAGTACAGCCCTGCCTGGAAATCATCGCACCGGGCTCCTCACAGGACTTCCCTTTTCTGGGTATTTTGTAACAGGGACTATCTGGGCACTACGGTGACTCAACAGAGGCAGCTGGAGAGTGCCCTCTGTGAGACATGAGGGGCTCCAGCTGGGAACTCACCGAGCTCGAAACTGGCACTGGAGGTAGCTCAGGGGACTCGAGTGCACAGCACGCATGTAGCAGTCCCAGTTCCACCCCAACACTGTGTGTGGCCTCCACAGCATGGGAGGTGGCCCTGAGCAGAGGCTGGGAGCACCTGGCACCTGCCCGGCTCTGAAGGCTCAAAAGCAAGTACCATGGAGCTCTGGGGCAGGAGCAACAGCACAGGGAGAACATTTGCTCTGTTCATGGCCGGCCTGGATTTGATCCCCCAGCATCCCACATGGTCACCCGAGCACCACTAGGAGTTAATTCCTGAGCACAGAGCCGGGACCCATATGGTCCCCCCTAAGCACCATGTGTGGCCCAACAAACAAAACCGAGACCCACAGACTGTCAGCACCTAGTCCGGGCCACTTTGCAGCGGGGTCTCTCCTTCTATTCAAGCCCTGCCTGCCAGGCTCACAGGGAGGAAAGAGATGAGGGAGTGGTGAGACAGCCCCGAGGGCCGAGTCAGTCCAGTCCGAGCACCTGCTGCTGACCTCAACTGCTCAGGAGCTGCTCCGGCCACCCCCAGGCCACTCCCTGGGATCCTCCAGGCCTCCCCCAACACTGCTGCTGTCCCATGGGAGAGGTTGCCAAGTGCTGGCTCGGGATTACCAGGCGCTTCAGGAACCACACGGGGTCTTCCCAGGGCAGCTGGGCAGGGCAGGTCCACCTGGACCAGACACCAGCAGAGGCAGGCAGGGACCACGCATCAGGCCTGGACTAGTCACTCTGTGAGAGGGGCAAGGGCAGGTCACCTCTTCCATCACCTCCTCCTCTTCTCAGACCAGCAGGAGATGGGGGCCAGGTCTCCCAGAGCCGGCCACAGGGAGGAGGACAGCAGAGAAGAGTCCAGAAGCCCAGCCCCTTGTGTACAGCCCTCCAGCACAACACCCCCCAGATGCTTCAAGACGGCTCAGGGGATGCCCACACTCCCTTCAGGAGGGCACAAACAGAATCCAATCACTCTTCCTCTTCCTCCGCTTCACAGCCCTTCCACAAGGCTAAACATGGCTAGTGCCGGCCAGGCACGCGGAAGGGTGGAGCTCCAGCACCGAAGGGTCCCCTGAGCACCACCGGGTGCAGGCCCTCACTCCTCCCGCCCACAAGCACACACCTCAAACCAAAAACAAAACTTAAAAAAAATTAAGCATTCACTTTAATCCCTTGGTGGAGAGCAAGCAGCCTACTTTGAGCCCCGTCTGTTCTCTCCACCGTCTAACAGCTGCCAGTACTCTGGGTAGCTCGGGCAATTGCAACACGTCCCCCCCCAGGGGCCCTCCAGGCCGTCCACATTCTCTACTTAATTACTGCAGTGCTAGGAATGAAACCCAGGGCCAAACACACACACACAGAGCTTGCACTGACCACTGAGCAACATCTAAGGCCCCCAATACACTCACATATGCCTTGCACCTGACCCCTGAGCTACATCCCGGGCGCGCCAGATCAGCTTTCAAACAGCACCACTGTCAGTCTCTGCTGCCTATGACAGATGATCTTCAGTGGCTCCCCTGGCTTCTCTCAGACTTAAAGGCTAGGGGTGCAAGGGTAGGTTCTCGATGGAGCCTGGCCTCCCCCTGAGCTGGCTCCCTCTGTAGCAAGTTCTCCTACCACTGTCCAAAGCATTGATTCCTCCTCAGGCCTCTGGGCAGCCGCACAGCAGATGGCGGAGTCCACAGCCCCAACCGGACCCCCCATCCCCAAATATAGGCGTCTTTCCACCTGTTTGCCCACGAGTCACATCTCTCCCCTCCCCACCCACACACAAACTTTTCTCTGAACCTCTCAAAAAGGCCAATCCTCTGGAGAACGGCACCAGTGTGACTCCTTCCATGGGTCTGGAGACCTAGTAAAGCCTTCAACTCCCGGTTGCCTGCACAACCACGCCGACTCTCATCCTTACTGCCTGACCCCCAGCCACGTGGTGGGTTCTCCCTTCGCAATTCCAACTCCGCCTCCATCCACAGCAGCCCCGATTTCCCCTTGTCCTCAGGACGGCAAATCCTGTTTATTTCCGTGCCCAGAAACGTCCTCTCCAACTTCTCTGCACCTGTCCAAGTCCACTGGCTTGCCAAGGCCCGGCCGGGTTCCCGCTCCTCCAGGAAGTGGCCCGATGGCCCCAGTTCCTCCCTGGGTCGCAGCTCCACGACTCAAAGCGCCTTCCCTTAGGTGCACCCTCCTCATCCTCCCACGGCCCTGGACAGCCTTCCACTGACGCTGGGACACCAGGGCTCGGCTCAGCTCTTACCCAGATATCTGGGGCTTTATTTCCCTCCTCGTTGACACCTATTTAACACCAGTTTTCCTCTGGAAAGACTAGCATTAGTTCCCCTCCGGGACCTCTGTCTCAGATGACTCAATTTGTCTTAGAGGACTCCCCCTCTTAAGCTCTTTAGGAAGATGATAGGCGGGGGAGGGGGGGAGATCTGGCCGACCCTTGTCCCATTCTAATTTAAAACAAAAAAATGTGGCTTAAGTTCTCTAGATCCTTCTATCCGCAACCCACAACAGGCAGCCGGCATCCCGTGCGAGGTTGATGGACCTCGTGGACTGCCGTCCTCGTCCTCCCAAGCGCAGGCTTTTCCCGGGGCTGTGACCTCACTTACAGCACCCCAGAACCTCCACCTACCCCCGGTTTCCTTTTCCGCAATCAGCGGCCAGGGGGTCCTGTCATTCCCCCAGTTCACTCCCCATTCAAAGTCCCCATCCTGCACCCGCTGCGTTTCTCCCTTTTCTGCTTCTGCCAACTGCGTGTCCCCCAGCCAGCAACCCCTCCCTTTCCCTCGTCCTTGGAGACTGATGCTAGGTCCAAAGTTACGACAAACCGGCGCCAAGAAACCAGACCCAGGCGCCCACCCCCCACCCCTCGCCCCATAGCCAGCCCGGTCGCCTCGGCCCCGGCCCCGGCGCCCGCCCCGCTCCCTGCCCGGCGGCGTCCGCAGCGCCAGCTCGCGCCGGGGCCGGATCCTTCCAGTCTGGGGGCAGCCACCGCTCACTGACCCCGGCAGGCGTCACTCGAGGAAGCGGCAGTACTGACAGCTTCGGAGGCAGGCAGCCCGGCAGACGTTAACCGCTCAGCGCTCCATCCCTCCCGGACCTTGGCTCCGGCCTCTCACGGCTTCCTCGACCCCAGCGCCCACGGAGCGAGTCACGTGTCCGCCAGAGCGAGTCAGCTGACGCCGGCGGGCGCCGCGCCGCCGACGCGCTCCCACTGCGCAGCCGCGGAGGCGGCCCGGGGAAAGGGGCGTGGCCGGCGGGCCGGAGCCGGGGCTTCGGGAGCGGCTGTTCCGGGTTCTGTGGCGTCCCTGGCAGTAGCCAGGACACGTAGCCCCTTCCCTGCCGTAGCTGAGTCGGAGTGTTTCTCAGGATTTTTAGGGTTTTCTGTAGCTACCCCGGATTTCTGAGTCCTCAAGCGTGCTCTGCTGACAGACCTTTTCTTTGCAGTCGGCTTCTGGTGGATTGCATTCAAGTGTTGCATGCCTTTATGGTGCTCCGGGAGTTTGCTTATTTTTTTTGTAGGGTTAGTGATCGGAGGACGTGTGGACAAGCGCGGTTCTGGCCGGATAAAAGGAGGAGGGCTTTCTGTGCTTTTGGGGGGTGCTGGGTGTTAGGCAGGGACTCCGGGCAATGAGTAAGGTGGGCTGGCTCTGCCCCGTGCACCGTGTATGAATGTCCAGCTGCTGTCAACCTCCTAGGGACTGACTAGGATTGAAAAGGGAATGCTTGGAATGCGTTGAAGTAAGCACCTGTCATCAGAGAGGACACCACAAAATGCTAGGCTTGGCGATCTGTTGTCATTATGATCAGAGCTAGTATATAGGAACTGAATGTCCAAAAGGCAGGAAGTTACCCAGATAGTAACGGGATAGGTACAGAGTGAAGGTGAGGTGATCTTGTTGTTGTTGTTTTCAACCTATAACTTTATTTATTTTTAATATTTTATTATACCATCGTGATATTTACAATTACAAAGAAGTTCATGTTTGGGTTTCGGTTTTATAGTGTTCCAGCACCCATCCCTCCACCAGTGCCCATTTCCCACTACCATGTCCCCAATTCCCTCGAGGTGATCTTTTAAATGGAACGAAATGAAATATAAAATAGAGTCTGGGACAGGTGAGGAGCTCAGGTGACTGGAGCACATACCTTGCACACAGAGGCAGCCACTTCCTTATCTGCATGGTCGCACAAGCACTGAGGATCCCGCCAAATGAAAAATAAAATAAATCTGGGGCCAGAACAATAGCCCAGCGGGTAGGGTGTTTGCCTTGCACGCAGCCGGCCCATGCTGGCCCAGGTTCGATCCCCGGCATCCCATATGGTCCCCCGAGCACTGCCAGGAGTAATTCCTGAGTGCAGAGCCAGGAGAAACCCCTGAGCATTGCCGGGTGTGACCCAAAAAAGCAAAAATAAATAAATAAATTAAATTAAATCCGATTTGGATCCAGGGAGATGTGCAGTGGAAATGACATTTGCCTTGCACACACCTGTCCTAAGTTGGTCTCCAGCACCCCTTATGGTCCCCTAAGCCTTTCCAGGAGTGATCCCTGAGCACATAGTCCTGAGTACCTCAAGGCGTGTTCTCAAAACAAAGAAATCTGGTTTGTGACACTACCAAATACGGTGGCAGAAAAAAAATTCCTGATTCCACATGCTGTTTTTGTTTTGTTTTGGAGGTACCTTTCATGGTATCTGAGCTCAGAGCTTGCCTGGAGTTCTCCGGAGGTGCTGGGGAAGGAACCTCAGCAAAGCAGATATCGATCCCTTTGAGCCATCTCTTAGCCCCATCTACATTATTTATGAGCTTTATAATCCTAGTAAAGATCAAGTATCTATGGTCAATGATAGTAGTATTAGCACCTCATAAGATTGAGATAATGAAAGTGAACATTCTTTAAAATATACAATTTCAATTATGCTTATTATATACACTCTCCAAATGGGCTTTACAAATATCCGATCCAAAATGGTGTATCGATAACAGTATATTTATCAAGTTGTGTGTGTGTATGTGTGGTTTGGGGGCCACCCCCGAAAGTTCTCAGGGGTCACACCAGAGCACATACTCTAGGAAGTATGCGATGTCAGGGATTGACCCCTGGCCTCCTACATGCAAAGCCTGCTAAGTTATCGCTCCTGCCTCCATGTGCATGCACTCAGAAAATAAAATACACTTGTGTATGTGCAGGTGTGCACGTACACACACACAAACACATACACAAGCAAAGGAAGAAATGGGAGAACAGAAGAAGAAGGCAAATTAAGAAAGGAAGGTTAAGGGGACGGAGCAATAGTACAGCTGGTAGGGAGTTTGCCTTGCATGCCTGGGTTCGATCCCCGACATCCCATAGGGTCCCCAAGCATTTCCAGGAGAAATTCCTGAGGTCAGAGCCAGGAGTAACCTCTGAGCCAAAAAAGAAAAGAAAGGAAGGTAAGGATTGTAGATAGAGTACAGCCAAGAAGGTGCTTGCTGTGCACTGGACTGACCAGGATTCCATCCCAGACACCACATAGGGTCCTCTGAGCCCTTGCAGGAGCTGTTCCTGAATACAGAACCAGGATTAGCCATGACCACTGCTGTGTGTGTATCAGAGAGAGAGAGAGAGAGAAGGACGGAAGGAAGGGAAAGAAGAGCATAAATTATACTGGCAACATCAAAGCAAGTCTAAGTGAATCTGTAAACTGGAATTTAGCCGGTTTCTTCACTCTGGGCAGTTAAATAAGAGAGTTAAGGATTTTGTTTAATCATTTACAAATTAAGGATTGTTTAATGAATGAGGAAAGTTCAACCAGTAGAGAAATGATGGAGTCTCCTATACTTATAAACACTTATAGGGGCCGGAGCGATAGCCCAGCGGGTAGGGTGTTTGCCTTGCACGCGGCCGACCCATGCTGGCCAGGGTTCGATCCCCGGCATCCCATGTGGTCCCCCAGGCACCGCCAGGAGTAATTCCTGAGTGCAGAGCCAGGAGAAACCCCTGAGCATTGCCGGGTGTGACCCAAAAAAAACAAACAAACAAACAAACAAATAAATAAACAAACAAACAAACACTTATAAAACCTTCCAGATGAGGGACAGGAGATATTACAGCATCTGGGCTTGATTCCTGATACCACATTCCCTGAACATAGTACACAGGTGGGTTTTATTCCCGATACCACATGGACCCCCTGAGCATTACCAGCTGCAGCTGTGGAGTTCATAGTACACTGGTATCTCCCAGCACTGCGAGGATCAAACTGCATTCTTTATTTTTCATTTCTCCATTTCTTTTTTGATTTTATTTATTCATTTTTTGCTTTTTGATCATACCCAGTGATGCTCAGGGGTTACTCCTGGCTCTACGCTCAGGAATTACTCGTGTCAGTGCTTGGGGATCATATGGGATGCCGAGGATCAAACCCAGGTTGGCCTCAGGCAAGGCTCATGCCCTACCTCTCTGCTATCGCTCAGGCCCCCAAACTGCATTCTTATGCTGAACTGATGACCCCTTGGCTGAGAATCACTCGTGGGGGTTTCCAGATCTCCGAGCACCACTTAGTAACACCCCACACACACACTCACAAAATTCCCAGGTAAGTGTGGAAATTGGTATTGGAGTAAGATAAAACTGAGCAGATATTTTCCATTTGTTATTAAAAAGCCATCGACTTAAAATCCATGTGTTTGTGTATTAATAGCAAGCAAGAGAAAAGAGATAAAGAACCTGCCACTGAGGCAGGCTATGGGAGGGGGAAGGGAATTGGGGACATTGGTGGTGGGAAATGGGCACTGGTAGAGGGCGGGTGCTGGAACACTATGTGACTGAAACCTCTAAACATGAACAACATTGAAATTGTATATCTCACGGTGGTATAATAAAACATTTAATTTTAAAAAAAAGGAAATTTTAAAATCACTCAGCTTTCTGTGTGATTTCCTATTTGGATCATTTTTACTATATCACTGTCTTCCCGTTCATCATCGATTTGTTCGAGCGGGCACCAGTAACATCTCAATATATCCTATTCATGCTAGTAGAGCCCAAGGGCAACTGCTTGCTCCAGGAACATAAAGAGCCTCAAATCGTTCCATCAGGTCATGGGATGAGGTCTATAATTGTTACTGGTATTTGGCATATCAAATACAACACGGGTAGCTTGCCAGGCTCTGCTGTGAGGGTGGCATACTCTTGTAGTCACCTCTGATCTCCAGCATTTATTGATGAACCATGCAGTCACAAGCAGCTCTGCCCCATGTCTGTGAGTCTCTGACTCTAGGTCTGCATTTCACCAGCAACTTCATATTTATCATCTCATTTAGTCCTATTCAGTTGCAAGTCACATCCATAGGAAAGTCTTTTCTGAGACTGCCCCACCAACAGTTAAGAACTCACAATCTCCTGATACCTCTGCCAGTCCCAGTGCCCTAAGATATGAAGACTTAAAGAAAACGACCCGGAGGGTAATTTTCATGAAGCACTAACTTTCATCAATCCCCCCACTCTGTATACTATATATGGAAATTATTTATGAACTGCTTTACCATAAAGTGTAATACATGATATAACAGTATAACCTACCAACACACATCTCTGTTCAGTTCCTCCTGAGATGTTTGTGATCAAAGTTAAAATCAAATTATGTTTAATGACATGAAAAGATATTGATCATAATGGCCAATGGGAGAGAGAGGGGGTGGGGGAGAAAGAAAGAAAAGCGCCTGCCATAGAGACAGCCTGGGGGAGGAGATAAGGGGCACGGCCGAAGAGTAAAGGGGCATATTAGTGGTGGGAAACGTGCACTGGTGCAGGGATGGATGTTGGAACATTTTGTGATTAAAGTCCAATCATGAACAGCCAAAAAAAAAAAAGCAAACAAAACTGAGACAATAGTCACCTTTTTACCCTCAGAATGCTTAAGCCCAGAAGGGGAGACTTGTGCAACCCATTCTTTTTGTACATATGGTTCTCCGATAAGAACTATAAAATGCTGCTTTGTGGAGCTAGCAACTACTTTACAAATATTAAAAAGCTAAATTGCTAGCTTTTAATTTGATGAGTCATTGAATGAGAACTGTTTGAACCATGCCTCCATAGCTACTCTCCCTAATATCCAAGGAGGTTGTCCTGGCACTCCCACCTAAGATTTCTCTTTAAATGCAGGTGGCCCAAAAACAGAAGAAGAAGGAGGAGGAAAAGGAGAAGGACGGGTGGGGGGGCAGGGAAAGAAGGTGGGGAAGAAGAGAAAGAAGACGAAGAGGAAGATGAAGGTAGATGAAGAAAACAAAAAGATAAGAGGGAAGAGGAAGATGAGGAAAGACGAAGAAAAGACGAAGAAGAGGAGGAAGAGGAGAAGGAGGAGGAAGAAGACAAGATTGGTACTATTATAAAATATGCATCTAAATAATGAAGGTAAATAAAAGGTCCTTCCAGGGCCGGAGTGATAGCACAGCGGGTAGGACGTTTGCCTTGCACGTGGCCGATCTGGGTTAGATCCCCAGCATCCCATATGGTCCCCGAGCACCTCCAGGAGTGATTCCTGAGCAGAGTCCCTGAGTATTGCCGGGTGTGACCCAAAAAAAGAAAAAAAAAAGAAAAAGAAATAAAATAAAAGGTCCTTCCACCTACATGCCTTAAACCAACAGGGCCTCTAATCTTTTCTAATTCCAGATAGTGTTAATGTACTATGATGAGACACAGTCCCTCCTTCCTTTTTAATAGAATCCCAGTTTTGTTCACCTGCTAGAGCCTAGTATTTCAGAATAAACTGGGCCATGACCCTCAACGCAGGGATTGGCCAGGAACTTACACGTGACCTACTTCTGGTCAATGATGCTCAAGGGAAAGTGAACCGCTAGGCTTGGAGGCTGTTTCCTCCATCTTAGGAGTGAGTGGGAAATGGGAAATCTCTCTCTCTCTCTCTCTCTCTCTCTCTCTCTCTCTCTCTCTCAATCTCTATCTCAATCTCTCTCTGAATCTCAATTTCTCTCTCTCTCTACCTCTCTTCCTCTTTCTCTCTCTCCACATACACACACTTACACACACTCCCCACTCCTCACACTTCTTACCATTACAACAGATGCAAGGCCTTCAGGTTTTTTTTGTTTGTTGTTTTGTGTGTGTGTGTCTGTCTTTTTTGTTTGTTTGTTTTTGGCTTTTTTGGGGTCATACCCAGCAATGCTCCTGGCTCTGCACTCAGGAATTACTCCTGGCGGTGCTCAGGGGACCCTATGGGATGCCGGGATGGAACCCCCTGTCAGCTACGCGCAAGGCAAACGCCCTCTCCATTGTGCTATCACTCCAGCCTCACTCTGTTTTGCAGCTTAGCTGCACTGACAGTAAGCCCTTGCCCAGGACAACATTCATAGCACACCACACCAGAAAGCCCTCTCCCTTCAGCAGGAAAACGTGGCAGGAACTGCTGAAAAAGCCCAAAGTGGCCAAAGCAGCCAAAACAACTAGTGGCAGCCCCAAAGCAGCAATGGAAACAGCAGTAGGAGAGATAGCAGCGGGAAGTTGCAGCCTCTGGTAGACCAGAAGACCTTGGATTATATCGCGTGTCCCTCCCCCACCTTGCTCTCCCTTTGGTAGCCCTTTACCTAAATGTGGGTTTGTACAAAAAAACCTATCAGAGAGCACAGGAACTTTGAGCACAGGAGATCTGATTATCTGGCCCTTTCCTTCTTTTCTCCGAAATCTACCATCCACAAACCCTTGTGTTTCTGTACTTGCAGTGCCAGCACCTGAAACTATGGCTATGTAAACATCAGCTCAAGATGATACCAAGGGTCAGGATGATGCTCCAAAAGAGGGGAGCTCAGAAAAGAGGGCAAACATGTGGGAGCCCCAGGTTCCAACCCCAGCACTGCACAGTCCCTTGAGAAGCACCAGGTGTCCCCCCCACTCACCCATCCAAAGTATGTTGCCACTGCTATGAAAAAGGAAATGATAGACAAAGGAGGTTCTCCTGACCATGATCGAGGCTTATTTGAGGCTCTGAATAAAGGACCAATGCAGGACCTTCTGTCTTTACTGCACAGAGTTGCATCCGGAAACAGGAAAGTCAGGACAAGGTGAGTGGACCCCGCACACGAGGGCTGACCACCACTGTTGTCTTCCCTTATTTGTTTGTTTATTTTGTTTTTTGGGCCACACCTGGCAATGCTCAGGGGTTACTTTTAGCTCTGAACTCAGGAATTACTCGTGGTGGTACTCAGGGGACCATATGGGATGCTGAGGATTGAACCTGGGCCAGCTGCATGCAAGGCAAACACCCTACCCACTGTACTATTGTTCCAGCCCCTGTAGTCTTCCTTTTGATCACCCCACAGCCCCTCACTTGGATGTCTCCTTTCTGACCTCCCACTGGCTGACCATGCAACTTTTCTTCCCACACATCAAACTTGCTGTCTTTGTCCGTCAATAGCCCCTTTTCCCAAGGAATGGATTCTCATTGGGTTTTTTCTTTTTTTTCATTTCATTCCATCTTACTCTATTTACTCACTCCATATTTGCAACAGGCTTAGGGGAATCTTTTTTTTTTCTTTTTTGGGTCACACCCGGCGATGCTCTGGGGTTTCTCCTGGCTCTGCACTCAGGAATTACTCCTGGCGGTGCTTGGGGGACCATAGGGGATGCCGGATCGAACCCAGGCCGGCACAGGTTGGCCTCCCGCAAGGCAAATGCCCTACCTGCTGGGCTATCTCCGGCCCATTAGGGGAATCTTTTTCCTCCTTGTTTTGCTCTCCTCCAATTGTGCTCCCAGTCTGACCTACCAACTTGTATCTAGTTGCTTGTTTGTTTTTTTTTTTTCCTGAAAATGACACTGTATTCCTTTAAGATCAAAGGTGTAAGATCATCCTGGACATTCCTTTTCTTTCATCATTTGTCCCTGCAACTCACTTCCTCCTTTCCAGTTCTTACTGGCACTCACCCTGTTCAGAACTGCTCTGATATCTGTGTACCTGAAATCCCAGGCTATCGCTCAAATGAGCTTCTCTGTCATTTCCTGCCAACTTCACAGCTTCTGCCCAGTTAGAAACCTAGAGTGACTTCCAGCTGCTTTTCAACGTGTGTCTAAATTCCTTGGCTTAATCAGGGTACTATTTTTTTCTGTTTTTTTTTTAACTTTATTTAAGCACCTTGATTTACAGGGTTGTTCACAATACAGTTGCTTCCAAGTATTCAATATTCCACCACCACCACCAATGTGCCCTTACCACCACCAAACACCCTATTTTTCCAGCCATCCTCCAAGCCTGCTTCTGGGTATTATATGTGTGGGTTGCTTGGGATTTGAACCAGGGTCGCTTGCATGCAAGGCAAGCATTGAAATCACTGTCATCCCTAAGAGGGAAGATGCAGGGAACCGGGGACGTTGGTGGTGGGAGATGGGCACTGGTGGAGGGATGGGTGCTGGAACACTGTATGACTAAAACCCAAATATGAACTTTTAATTGTATATCTTTGTAAATGCTTTATTTGGAGGTGTTTATAGAGTATGCCTCCCGCGACGGCAAGCCTAGCAAGCTGCTCGTGTTGTATTTGATATGCCAAATGCCAGTAACAATTATATTAGATCATTCTCATGACCTAATATAATGGTTTGAGGCTCTTTATGTTCCTGTACCAAGCCGATGCCCTTGGCTCTACAGCATGTGACAGGACATATTGAGATATTACTGGTGCCCGCTCTAGCAAATAGATGATTAACGGGAAGATCGTGATCGTGATCGTGATCTTTGTAATTGTAAAAATAAAAAAAATTTTTTTTAATTAGATAAATAAATAAATAAATAAATATTTTTTTCTAGAATTTCATGGATTATCAAGTGACTGGCCTGTTCTTTACACGTCTGCTATGTAACATCTCCCTTCCTGGTCCTGGAACTCACCAGGACCCAAACAGGTGAGTTTCCTGATGCAGAACTCAGACAGCCTCAGGAAAAGAGTTCTTTCCCTTAGGGTGAGGCAGATGAGGTGATCATTTGGCAACACACGGGTCCCCGAGCCCCACCAGGACTGATCCCTGCACACACAGCTATGTGTAAACCTTGAGTACTGCTGGGTGTGAACTTCCAAAACCAACCAACCAAACAAATACATAAAACAACAATATTATTAGAGTTGAGACTCACGCAGAGATAAAAGGAAAAGGCTTTTTCTGTAGGCCCAGAAACTCTTCATCCATTTTCAGTCTCTGACAAGCAAATAGCAGCCCTCCCTTCTCTGAGTTTGCTCTTGAGAGGCTCAAAGCCAAATGTAACTCAAAAGACAGCTCCGACACAGGAATGTTAACTACAGGGCTGGCTTCTTGCTAAACCCCTGGTATTCCTTCCTGACATTCCAGGGCTGGGATTAGTAACTGAGTCTCTCTTAGAAACTTGCTGTGCCGGAGTCCTCACTGATCCTCAGAACCCCCCAGTTATACTAAGTTTACATTGAGGAGCGATGACACTAAGGGCTTGGGGCACTGTGACCGATGTATTCAGTATTTGCCAACGAGGAACTATTGGCACTCGCGTATAAAAACCAAATGGGAAGTGTAGTTTGAAACCAGAACTATTCAAAAAGCTTTATCTTGTCAAAAAAAAAAAAAAAAAAAAAAGGAAAGGCAAGGAAAGTCCCAAGTTGGGATCTTTAAAAATCTGCCCTGCCTGAATGAGGGATTTTACAGTGGGGGGGTGGGAATCCACCTGCCCAGTGGATCGAGACTGCAGTGACGGCTAATGTTCAGCACATAGTCAGCAGGTGTAGGACAGTGCTATTCCCCAAGAAAGTTGAATATTTGTTTGTTTGTTTATTTGTTTTATGAGTAACACCCAGTGATGCTCAGGGGTTACTCCTGGCTCTGGACTCAGGAATTGCTTCTGGCAGTGCTCAGAGACCCCAGGTTGGCTTCATGCAAGGCAAACACCCTCCCCACTGTGCTATCAATCCGGCCCCTCCTCCTTATCCTTTATATATTCTTCTCTATGTCTTCTATCTCTAAACCATCAGATGTGGCTTGTAAGAAAATACATATTTCTGGAACCAGAGTTATAGTACAGGAGGTCAGGCAGTTGCCTTCTATGCCATCAACCCAGCTTCGATGTGTAGAACCATAGGTGGTCCCCCAGACTCCCCCACCAAGCGTGTTCCCTGAGCACAGAGCCAGCCAGGAGTAAGCTCTGAGCATGGCTTGGTGTGGCTCCCAAAATTAAATAAATAAATAAATAAATTAATAAAGAATAAAATTAAAATGCAGGTTTTGGGTTGGAGAAATAGTTCAGGGTTTAAGGCACTTGTCTTTCATGTGGCTAATCCCAGTTCGCTCCCCAGCTTCACAGAAGGTCCCCTGAGCATTGCAAGGTGCAGCCCTAGAAGACCCCAAGCACAGAGAATGTCAAGGCCCATTTGAATCTCTAGCCTGGTTAGGCCCTCCAGGATGTCCTGAGCACCACTTGGAAGAATAGACCCTGAAGGAAATACAGATGACCACACTCACCCTGAGGCCTGGGGCTCTGTGTTGGAGGGTGGTTCACACTGGAATGTGCTCAGAGATCACTCCCAGCAGTGCTCCAGTGTTGAGCACTGTGTCAGGGAAAGCACCTTAATCCCTGTATGATCACCCCAGAACCGTCAATGTGGATCCTTTTTTAAAATGGGTGCTGCTGGGCCAAAGTGTTAGTCCTTCAGGTAGGGCATTTGCCTTGCACACAGTCAACCTGGGTTCTATCCCCAGCATCCCATAGCACCAAGCTTTTCACCAGACTCTAGGACAATCATTTCCAGGGTCAATATATTATGGCTATGTCCAGATTCGTTATTTACTGGAATGTGATCCCAGGTAGTTCTTTAATTGTTTCAAGTTTATTTTGTCATTGCTTGTCAAATGGAGCTAGCAAAGCCTATCAATGCTATCCCTGAGCACCGCCTGAGCATCGCTGGGTGTGACCCAAAAAGCAAAATAAATAAATGAATTAATTAATAAATCACTGTATCACTGTATCACTGTCTTCCCGTTCATCATCGATTGACTCGAGCGGGCACCAGTAACATCTCCATATGACCTATCTCATGCTAGTAGAGCCCAAGGGAACCTGCTTGCTCCAGGAACATAAAGAGCCTCAAATCATTCCATCAGGTCATGGGAATGAGGTCTATAATTGTTACTGGTATTTGACATATCAAATACGACACGAGTAGTTTGCCAGGCTCTGCCGTATGGGTAGCATACTCTTGTAGTCATCTCTAAATCCAGCATTTGTTGATGAACTGCGCGGCCAGATTGAAAAAAAAAACTGCTGTAGGGTGGGTGTCAATGATCCGTGCTGTGATAGGCTGGTCTGCTGGGTGGAGTTCTGATGAGAGGGAAGTCCAGATGTGGAAAATGGCGGCCCTCATGGAGTGGAGGGAGGGGGTCGTCTGGCTTGTTGTGAGGCTCTGCTGGGGTGGCGGGCCAGGGCTAGAACCCACCATCTCTCCTGGGTGCCTCATGAGTGGCTGGGCACAGGGAGAGCCAGTAGCAGCTCTGCCCCATGTCTGTGAACTAGCCCTGAATTAATAAATAAATACATAAATAAATAAAATGGGTGCTGGATACCAAGACAGAAACAGACAGGAGAAGAGTCGCCTCTGAGGCATGAAAAACTGGTCTTGAAAACTGGAGAGTAACAGAGCTGCTTTCACAGCCACAGAGCTGAGGTGTGACCCTTGCCAGTGTCCAGGGGACCACATATGGTCCTGGAGATTCAAACAAGATCTGATGTGGTGCATATCGAAGTGCTTTCCTGTCCTTGTTCTTCTCCACGGCATGACAGCAGATCATCTGACTCCTAAAACCCAGATGCTCAGCCGCCTCCACAATACGGTCCCTGAGCAACCCCTTCTACCCCAAACTATCCCCAAAGCTTTTCACCAGACTCTAGGACAATCATTTCCAGGGTCAATATATTATGGCTATGTCCAGATTCTGTTATTTACTGGAATGTGATCCTCAGGTAGTTCCTTAATTGTTTCAAGTTTATTTTGTCATTGCTTGTCAAATGGAGCTAGCAAAGCCTATCAAAATATTTACAGAGAGAAATAATGTGGTAAATTGGTGAGATGAAGTGATCCTTAAATTTGCCAGAACAGGGCTGGAACGATAGCACAGTGGGTAGGGTGTTTGCCTTGCACGCTGCCAACCTGGGTTCAATCCCCAGCATCCCATATGGTTTCCTGGGCACCGCCAGGAGTAATTCCTGAGTGCAGATCCAGGAGTAACCCCTGAATATCGCCGGGTGTGACCCAAAAAAGAAAAAATTGCCAGCACTGTACTTGAAATGTAATAAATAAATAAATAAGTGAACGGATAAATAAATAAATAAATGCATGAATTCATACATGAATGAATGAATAAAATGAGTGCTGTACCAGCAATGCTCAGGGCATCACAGAGTGTCAGGGATCAAACCAGGGATGGCTGCACACAAGATAAGCACCTTAACAGAGTACTTTTATATTTATGAGGGGACTTCTCAAGCAGTGCTTAGGGGAATTGAGGGTCTGTCCCTGAGATGCTGTGTGGATCTCACAATTCAGTGATGCTGAGGTTACCAAAGCCACAGCCAGCAGGCTAGGGGACTATGTGACACCAGGGATTAAGTTTGGAGCCTGGACCATGCTCCCTGAACTGTTTCCCTGACACCTCAAAAAGTTTTTAAAACATGAGACCTGAGTGATAGTGCAGTGGACAAGTGCTGGCTTGCATACAACCTTGCAAACCCAAATTTGATCCCCAGTACCCCACATGGTCTCTGAGTCCATATGGGGCTAGGAGTGATCCTGAACACAGAACCAGGGGTAAGCCCTGAGTACCTCCAGAAGAAGAAGGAGGAGAAGGAGGAGGAAGAGGAGGGAGGAAGAGGAGGAGGAAGAAGAGGAGGAAGAGGAAGAAAGAAGAAGAAGAAGAAGAAGAAGAAGAAGAAGAAGAAGAAAAGAAGAAGAAAAGAAGAAGAAAAGAAGAAGAAGAAAAAGAAAAGAAGAAGAAGAGGAGGAGGAGGAGGAGGAGAAGAAGAAGAGGAGGAGGAGGAGGAGGAGGAGAAGAGAAGAAGAAGAAAAAGAAAAGAAGAAGAAGAAGAAGAGGAGAAGGAGGAGGAGAAGGAGAAGAATAAGAATAATAATAATAATAAGAAGATGATGATGATGATGATGATGTGAAGCATAATGTGCTTACTACATCACAGAGTGAGAGCTAGAAGCAGGACTAGCCATTTTCTTAATTCTGTAACATGGTAAGTGCATGTGATCATTTGAAATGCTCTAAGCAGTTTATTTATTTATTTATTTATTTATTTGTTTGTTTGTTTGTTTTGCTTTTTTTAGTCACACCCAGCGATGCTCAGGGTTACTCCTGGCTCTGCACTCAGAAATCAGTCCTGTCGGTGTTCAGGGGACCATATGGAATGCCGGGGATCAAACCCGGGTCTGCTGCATGCAAGGCAAACGCCCTACCCACTGGACTATCACTCTGCCCCCCTCAAAGCCGTTTAAAACAAGATGAAAATACAAATTCCTGCTAGTGTGGTTTGTTGGTTACACTCATAAAGAACAATTCAGTTCAATGATAGGATTAAAAAAAGAAAACGGTGGGGGGGACTTTCTCCACCCGAGTTCACAAACCTCTTAAATTCCAGGTAGAGTCTCAGGTCCAGGTTAAGAAGTCTAGTTGTGCCAGGGGCTGGAGCGATAGCACAGCAGCTCAGGTGCTTGCCTTGCACACAACCAACCTGGATTCAATCCCTGGTATCTCTTTAATACCCCAAGCACTCCAGGAATAATTTCTGAGTGCAGAGCCAGGAGTAATCCTAGAGCATTACTGGGTGTGGCCTTAAAACAAAACAAAACAAAACAAAACAAAACAAAAATTTTTTTAAAAGAAGCCTAGTTGTTCTGGGAAACTCCTGGCCCTACAGCCATCTATACAAATGCGAGTGAAGTACATTCCCGTCCCGGCGGGTCTTCCACATTTTTAACCTGAAACGTGTACTCTAGGCGTTTCCCCCCTAGAGAAGCCCTTATTCTCTCTTTGAAGTTGCACCTACCTCACCACTTCATGTTTCTCTAAATGAAACTATTTTGCTATTAAAATAATCAAAGGAAATCTACTTGCAGTGGGTAATGTGGCTCAGTGGTAAAGCCCTTATGTTGAATGTGAAAGTCTGGATTGATCTCTGGCATCACAAATAATAATAATAATAATAATCAGGATAATAATGATGATGATAATGATATAAATCTCTGTAATCAAATGACTGGATTAAGTGTGCACCCGCCCACCCGCAGTCCTGCAGCTGGCTAGGACAGGCTCTGTCCACACAGACAGGCTGTGCTCTGCAATTCTCTGCCATAAATCTTTGACAGTTACCACTTTATTCCCCTGCAGTTGGCAAATGATTACTAATTTTTTGTTGTTAAGCTTAGGGCATACTCCTGGCTCTGCACTCAAGGTTCACTCCTGGCAATGCTCAGGTATACCCTATATAGTGCCAGGGATCAAACTGGGGCCAGCTAATGTGAAGGGCAAGGGCCATCCCTCTGCGCTATCTCTGCAGTCAGTGGTGACCAATCTTTTTGGAAGTCTCTCATCCTGTATTTGTACCTCCTTACACCTATTCTGCCTCAGCTCCCAGGACATCCCACCCTCTTCAGCTCAAGGACCCCAAGACATCTTTGGGTAGACCCTTTCCTTCCCCTTTCCTCCCCCAGCCAGCTTCACAAGAAAGGGTGCTTGGGTTTTGGTTTGTATTCCCATGAAGCAGATTTCAAGACAAGGAAAATGAGGGATTAGGGAGCATTCCTAGGAAAAATCATGAGGAGGATAAGGAAGTGGAGCAGGAAAGAAAAGAGGACCGATAAGGAGGTGGGGCAGACCCAAGTGACAGGGGGAAAAGGTCCCTCTCAGAGCTGTCCCTTCAAAGGAAAGGGAGAAGAGTCTGACGCCCTAGCTGCCTGTCACTGATAGGAACTGCTCTGGGGCTTTAGGAGGGGAATCACCAGGGGACGTTGGCTCACCTGCAGCCCACATGGAGAGGACTGTGTCATGGCTGGTGGACCAATTCTCCCGACAGCATCTTAGAAGCAAAGCTCTCGTGAGAACAGAGAGCGAAGCCCAGGGCACAAGACACAGCTCTCTGGTTGTGCTGCATTCCAGGTCCACAGAGATTCAGATGTAGCTCTTGTCAAAAGAGGATGTGAGGAGAGGAGAGCTATCCCTCTCCTCAGAGGGGAGCTATCCCCTCTCCTCAGAGAGGGCTATCCCCTCTCCTCAGAGGGACATTCAGAGGCCCCGGCTTTGCTCCCACTTTTGTCAAAGTTCCTCAGAGCTATCCCCCTCTCCTCAGAGCTCCTCAGGCTATCCCCTCAAAGCCCCGGCTTTGCTCCCTCGCTTGCCCCCTCGCTTTGCCCGGCTTTGCCCCCTCAAAGCCCCTCAAAGCCCCGGCTTTGCTCCCACTTTTGTCAAAGCTCCTCAGAGCTATCCCCTCTCCTCAGAGAGGACATTCAGAGGCCCCGGCTTTGCTCCCACTTTTGTCAAAGCTCCATGACCTTGGGGTGTCATTGAGTCCCCCAGCCCCAACAGGTCCCTCCCTTGGCTCCTGAAGCAGGGCTAGAGGCAAGCCTAAGGGATGAGAAGAGGAGCACTTGTGGGTTGGCTTGAAGCTTGTTAGTATGTTGGCCCTATTGGAATTCAGGTCATGGCTAAGCTCCCTGCTCCCTCCCTTCTGGCTCTCTAACAGGAAGACTTCCTCTCATTTTCCACGCTTCTGTTCTTCTCCAAGGGGTGCTTGCTTCTGTCGGTGTGATTCAGCCCTGCAGAGGGAACCCATGAGAGTCATGTGAGATGTGTCTCATCTTGTTCAGTTTAACTGCAGATTAGTAACAGGGTTGACCAGATGGCTCTACTGTTCCAGAGATCCTGGAAAGAAAAAATTCATTCAAGGTTGTTTTTTCTCTCCCCCCCTCACCCCAGGGAGATTTATAAGTGATGGTTTCCTTGTAATATTCATGTAATAATGAAATAGCAAAAGTGTGAATGATTGATACCCGCTTTCCACCTCAGGTTGAAATTCTGTGGCTTGACTTGGACTCTCATTTCATGATATTTGACAATCATTTTGATGCTGAACTGTCCTATGTCAGTGGTATTATTCAAGGCAGACTTGGGTGTGAAGAACATGACCCCCAGAGATATGGCAGATACCAAGAAGTGGAACCTAGACCCACCCCACTTCTAGAAAATAATAGGCGGCCCAGCGCTGGGGAGTGTGGTCTGTCAAGGGCTGCTCCAGCTGCCCAGCTGAAGTCATGCCCTTCCCAGGCAGCCTGACCCCAGAGCATGTGGACAAATGGAATATCAAGGTGCAGCCACAAGGCACTGACCTGGAATCCAATAATTAGAGCAATTCCAGATTTTCCTAGTGGGCTGCCCAAGACTTCGTTGGCTGGACAAACACTGTAGTCTTTCTTACCTTAATCTGGCTGTTGACATTCTTTGGGGGGGGGAAGCGGAAGGGGCACGCTTGAGTCACATATAGTGATACTTGGGGTTTCTTTGGGCTCTGTCTTCAGCGGTTACTCCCCACATTACTGAGGGGAGAGGATCATGTGACTGAACCATTAGGTTGACAGCATGGAAGGCAAGCACCGCAACACACACACACACACACACACACACACACACACACACACACACACTAGTGTTCACATACATACTTGCGTGTGGGATAGCCAGAAATAGCTTGCAGTGCTGGGGCTTATAGACAGCAGAGCCGCCGGACTTGTGAGGGTACTAGGGATCGAACTCGCAACCTTATACAAGCAGGGCAGATGTTCTGAGCTACTGAACCATGCCCAGGTGGCAGAAGAACTGGAAGTCTGCCCGGAAGTCAGGCACACGCTCGGGGATCTCCCCACCCCCCCAACAACCCCATCACTGCCCCCATCCTACTCTGCTCTGAGCAGACTGAGCCCCTGAGCTCTGAGAGACGTGAGAAGTCTCAACGCTTCATCTTTTTTATTTTTTTAAATATTTTATTTATTTTTGCTTTTTAGGTCACAACCGCAGACTCTCAAGGGTTAAAGCTGCCTCCGCACTCAGGAATTATTCCCTGCGGTGCTGGTGCTGGGTGTGTGTGTGTTTGGCAGGGAACCCCGTGCTCTACCTACCTGCTCTACTATCACTCCGGCCCTCTGATTGGTTCTCTTATAAATCCTTATTTGCATACTGAGTCTGATTGGTTTCCCCACATCCCCTAATTTGCATAAAGACACAAAATGCCGTCTCAACGGTCAGATGCAGTCTGATGCCTTTTTTTTGGCTTTTGCATTCACACCCAGTGATGTTCAGGGGTTACTCCTGGCTCTGCACTCAGGAATTACTCCTGACCGTGCTTGGGGGACCCTATGGGATGTCTGCGATCCCTATGGGATGTCTGCGTCCCCACAGTACTGTCACTCCGGCCCATGCTTCATCTTTTTCTAGTCCAGGCCGGAGGAGCCGTCTCTGCGCTTCCCTTGGCAGTCACCGCTTTCTCGGGCTCTCCTTTCCGGTGCACCGGCTCTAAAACATACACTCTGTGGGAGGCCCTGGCTCCAGTTGGCTCCGGAAGCTGACCACTCAGACTCATCATTCCGAATTTCACAGAACAGATGCATTTCTTGTTACTCCCCACCTACCACGCCCTCCCCGTCACCGTTTCCAGCCAGTATTATGCTCCTGAATTTGAGGTGTGTGCGAGATCATCCGTGCAGGAAGAGCTCGCAACCCGGAGAACCCAGAGCCTGGTGAAAGAGTAAATCCCAAGGTTTTCCTATAGAATTGTAAGGGGTTTGAGACTCTAAATTGGACCGAAGGGGCGCAGAGCGCAAAGAGGCTATTCCGTGGCTAAAAAGAAAGGTCTGGCCTATTTCCTAAGAGGGGACACTGAAGGACAGGACAGGCACTGGCCGTGGGTGTGGTCCCGGGCTGACGCACCTCGTGCAACTGTACTCTCCCAAAACACTGTCTTTTAGAGAGAGAAAGAGAGAAAGGAGATAAAGAACCTGCCATGGAGGCAGGCTGGGGGAAGGGGAGGGAAGTGGGGACATTGGTGGTGGGAAATGGGCACGGGTGGAGGGACGGGTGCTGGAACACTGTATGGCGAAACCCAAACATGAACATCTTGTAATTGTTTATCTCACGGCGGAATAATCACTTCACTTGTCTTCCCATTGTTCATCGATTTGCTCACCAGTAACATCTCCATACTACCTGTCGCAAGCAAGTGTAGCCCAAGGGCATCTGCTTGCTCCAGGGACAGGAAGAGCCTCAAACCAAAACTGTCTTTCCTCCCGGCTCAGCACAAAACTCTGGGCATCTTGTTCCAGTGCAGATTCGGGCTCTGCGATGGGGTGATGACTGCCGGGCACTGCCGACTCAGCCAGAGTGCACCCCTCTGGACACCGCGAGGCCCTTCCTCCTGGCTTGGACTGCTGCTAGGTCCTACTTGTTTCTCTGCCCCTCCTGTTCCTGCTGTTTGTCTTGTCCCTCGCCCCACCTCTGTCCCGGCTCCTATTCAGAGTCCAAAAGGGCAGGCACAGGTGGCTAGGTGTTGGAGGACAGGTTTAGCTATTCTGGGAGCTTTGGTGTTTTGCCCACTCCCAGCTTAATCTTATTTAAGCCAAGGTTCATTCTAATGAGACCTCTCTTCTATGTAAACACTGCTAGAGGGTGTGGCAGTTACAGAAGTCACCTTGATTGAGTAACTTCTGACTTATACATCTACTAAGACTTCTATGTTTTCTAGATTGGGCACAGCTCCTCTTTATACCCACTGCACCCAACGTGGGACAGTTAGAATTTACCAGGAGACTACCACCCTGGCTACGTTGAAACTATAGGAAGACTATAGGAAGGATCATACTAGTTTGCTCTAAGCAGGCGAATGTGACCCTTTCAGTACATGAGAACAAGATACTCAGGGCCGGAGCGGTAGCCCAGCGGGTAGGGCGTTTGCCTTGCACGCAGCCAGCCCATGCCGGCCTGGGTTCGATCCCGGCATCCCACATGGTCCCCGAGCACCGCCAGGAGTGATTCCTGAGTGCAGAGCCAGGAGTAACCCCTGAGCATCACCTGGTGTGACCCAAAAAAAAAAAAAAGAACAAGATACTCAGAATCACCCTGGTGCAGATAATAATAAGAAGGACCTTGTGGGTACCATCTAGATTACATGAAGCTCATGAAGTTAAGATGTATTACTTTATACCAGTCTCATGCTAACAGAGCCCAAGGGCATCTGCTTGCTCCAGGAACATAAAGAGCCTCAAGTCATTCCATCAGGTCATGGGACTACCACCCATGCTACCCACAAGCTACCCGTGTTGTATTTGATATGCCAGATACCAGTAACAATTATAGACCTCATTCCCATGACCTGATGGAATGGTTTGAGGCTCTTTATGTTCCTGGAGCAAGCAGGTGCCCTTGGGCTCTACTTGCCCATAAAGAGCCTCAAACCATTCCATCAGGTCATGGAAATGAGGTCTATAATTGTTACTGGCTATCTGGCATATCAAATACAACAAGGGCTCTACTTGCATGAGACAGGTCATATGGAGATATTACTGGTGCCCGCTCAAGCAAATCGATGATGAACGGGAAGACAGTGATACAGTGATACTTTATACCAGCCCCCTCTCCAGTGTTTTTACATAAGAGATAATCTCAGTAGAAAGGATTAGACCTTGGCTAACCTTTGTTTATACCTGCAATAGGGTGTGGCACTACACTCTGTTTAGAGTTCTTTGTTGACCACGACCCTTCCTGGATACTTTGGTGTATATAAGGGGACTGACTTGAGGCCCCTTCGGCTTTTGGCCTTTTCGCTTTCGGCTTTTGGCTCCTCAGCTTTTGGCTTTTGGCTTGTTGCTCTTTGGCCTTTTGCTCCTTCTTCTGGATAGGACTCAGCTCGGGTGAGATCCTCTCTCTTTGGTGGGAGACTTAGGCTCTTTTGTATGGTCTAAGTTCAGACCAGAGCTAGAGTTTGTTCATTATATTGGATTGCTGTGGAAGAGCTTTTGTACTATTAAAAGCCGTTTTGGAACTGCACCAGACTCGTGAGTTTTCATCTGTTCCCTGGCGTCCTCGGAGGTAGAAGAGAACTTCTGTCCCGAAACTGTCGGGGACCCCAGCAGCGTTCCCCAACAGCTAGGTCCCCTTTCTGCCAACATGTCCCCTTACTACCCTTTCAATGACCAGGGACACACTTTGAAAAATTCACTACTGTGGTGCTTGTTCACGGAATAAGTGCTTTTAGCCACTAGCCATCACTAGCATCTCACTAGCCATCTCTGAGACCTCTTTTCTGCTTTTGGGGTGTTTTGGTACTTTTTTTTTCTTTTTTGGGTCATGCCAGGTGATGTTCAGGGGTTACTCCTTGTTCCATGCACCCTGTAATTACTCCTGGAGGTGCTCAGGGGACCATAGGGGATGCCAGTGATTGAATCTGGGTCAGGCGTGCAAGGCAAATGTCCTATCCAAGGTACTATCTTCCCGGCTCCACCTATTCCATTTTTTCTGTTTTATTTTGGCAGGTTCCCCCACTCCATCCCATGTTCCCTAGTGCTCAGAGGCTATTCCTGTCTCTGTGCTCAGGAGTGACCCCTAGAGGTGCACAGGGGCCCCTATGGGTGCTAGGGATTTAACCAGGGAAGCCTGGGAGTGCGACCGGCGATTCTCAGTCAACTGGACCGGCAGTTGGAAACCAAGGTCCAAAGCTAAGAGTTGCTTGGACCCTTTGGTGCCAAGGTTACCATGGAGTCACCCTGCTGGTGTTTGGGCCACGAGGTTCTAGGAGCTGAACTCTAGTTGGGTGTGTGCAGGTTGCACCCTAACTGCTGTACTATCTCTCTGGCCCCAGAATATAATTTTATTTATGTATTTGCTTTTATTTTGAAGGGAGTGGTTTGGGTGCTCATGGGTGGAGATAGAACCCAGGTCAGCTGCATGCAAGGCAAGTGCCCTGGCTGTGTACTATCTCTCTGGCTCCATAAAGCAAGTATCTTAACCCTTGTACTATCTCTCTAGTCCCTGAATATATTTTTTAAAAATAGGAACCACTTGAGCTCTCTCCCGGCCTGTATATGTATGACCATGGTCTGCTATGTACCTTGTGCACAAAATTAAAAGTTCCGGGGAAGCTCAGCTAGAACAAGTGAAGGAAAGGAAGCAGTTGTAGTCTGTCAGGAGAGAATGAGAGTTCACGTTTGAGATGATCAAACCCTTTGTTATAAAACTATGTGCAGTGACAACCCAAGTTTTTGCTTTTGGGCAGTCAGCACGCCCGACTCTGTGCTGGGGAGGAACCTGGTCGGCTGCATGCTGAGTGCTCAGCCTCCGTGCAACTCCCCAGCCCCTAAAACATGACGCAGGAGAAAAGCGTTAGGACTCTGTCTATGCCGGACAGAAAACTCCAGCTACCTCAAGGAGAAAGGAAACCATTGCTTCAGGGGAATGAGACAGGCAGCGGGCAGGCACTCAGAGCAGGTGCCAGTCACTTCTGTCCCTGTGACTGGCTTCCCTAGAGCTGTGCTGGTGCTTTGGCGGTGCAGGTGAGTCCCGCGGTGAGAAAACGCTTCAGCCTCACAAGACGCTTTAGCCTCCACAGGGCGCAGGGGAGAAAGCAGAGGTGCTCTCTGAGCCAGCAGGAGGCTGGGATTCACTCTGACGGGGATGGCTGTGTGTTCTGGGGAACTGAGCACCCGTGTGGGTCTGTGACACAGCATGCAGCACGTGTGCTCAGACAGTGAGGGGTCGGCACCCCTATAGGAACTCAGAGTGTGGTTCGCCACAACAGAGGGCAGGAAGGATGGTGCTCAGCATGTGTGGGGTAGCCAGGAGACCTGTGTCCACACCTGCTCCCTGGAGACTCGGGGAGCAAGGTTGCTCCAGAAGGGGTGGCAGTCTCAGAATGTTCCTGAGAGCCCCATCCTCAGGGATATTGTGAGGGTATTTTGGGGTCATCCTCAGGATGTTCCAACCCCTTCATTCTGAGACTAAACTAACTCAAGCCCGAGAAATCAAAGACATGCACAAGACTGCAACTTCTCTCTAGCACCGTGTGTGATTGTGTATGTGTGTGTTTGTATGTGTCTCTGTGTGTATATATGTGTGTGTGTGCATCCTTGCGTGCCTGGATGTTTCTCTGTGTTTAAGTGTGTATGTGCATGTGTTTATGTGTGTGTCTGTATGCATATAAATAGATGTGTGTATGTGTGTGTCTGTGTGTGTCTGTGTGTGTGTCTAGGCACTCTGATGTTCACACAGCCTGCTGTCTCTAAAAAACCATAGTGGAAGGAGTTAATGAGTAAAATTTCGTGAGGCATTAAAAATCTTTCTCTGGGACTGAAGACAGTGAATAAAGCATTTGCCTTGTACATAGCCAACTCTGATCTCTGCCACCACATAGGGTCCCCTGAGCACTGCCAGGAGTCAGCCCTGAGCACAGAGCCAGGAGTCAGCCCTGAGCACTGCCAGGGGTCAGCCCTGAGCACAGAGCCAGGAGTCAGCCCTGAGCACTGCCAGTAGTCGGCCCCTAAGCACTGCCAGGTGCTTAGCTCCCAAGCAAAAACAAAAGAAAAAAGGTTTTTTGAAGTGGACAAAGATCATCTCTCACATTGTCTCTACTGCCCCAGACACGTGGCTGTGATAGTTCTCTGTGTGCCTGGCAGTCACGTGTCCATGTATGGATTTAGATTTATGTGTGTGCACATGGTCACTCTGTGTCTCAGACAAGAGGCACTGAGTGCATTTTAGACTCATACTCAAGGAGAAATACTTTAGAAAATAAACAGTCTTGGGACTGGAGTGACAGCACAGCAGGAGGGCGTTTCCTTACACGTAGCCAACAGGGTTTGATCCCTGGCATCCCATATGGTCCCCTGAGGACTGCCAGGAGTAATTCCTGAGTGCAGAGCCAGGAGTAACCCCTGAGCATCACCAGGAGTGGCCCAAAAAAAAATAAAAAAGAAACCATTTTGTTTCCCCACCCCTTAAAATGCAGTTATGATACCCTTATTGTTTTATTGTTTAACACCAGGGAGAAGGATTTGATTATCTTAAAGACCCGTCACCATTTGTATTTCATCCATTGATTTCTTTTTCTCCAACTTGCTTCCAAACATTTGAGTAAATATACAAAATAAATATTCCCCTGAAGTGGTCACTATTGCCAGTAGGGCTGGAAGCCAGATCTCGCATCTGTCCCCTTCCCATATGCACCCAACAAGCGCCAAATGAACAGATGGGGTGTGGCCTCGGTGGAAACATCATCTGTCAGGCTGGACGGGACTGGGGTGCAGAGCTGGGCATGGGACACTGGGTGCCCCTGAGGTTAATCTCAACACTTAACTTCAGAATGCTGGCACTGGGCAGAAGGCCCTGGGGCAGGAAAGGGAACTTGAAATTTTTTGCCCTAGATGCAGGGAAATGCTTTGGTCTTGTGGTTAAGAGACATGGAATGAATCTAATTCTCTAAGTAAACACAGGTCCAAAGCCCAGTGTTTAAGTCTTACACGTTAGGATGATCCCACACAAAGCAGCTCCCACCCAAAGCAAGCCTTGTGAGGACCCCTTCCCTAGGGTGCCAGCTCAGATCATGAAGAGTGGGGGGTTGGTCCCAGCCAGTAGAGCCTCAGAAGCCAGAAAAACTTCATGCACCACAATCACGGCCATTTTCAAGGTCTGAACTCAGCAGCTCATCAGAGCCCCACCCAAGAGTGAAGCCAATTTCAAGCCCAGATATGCGGGTCACTGAGGCTAAAGTCACCAGGCTTTTGCAGAGCTGGAGCTGGAGCTGGGGCTCTTCCCTCACCTCTGTCCCCTCTGGAAGGCCTGGTGGGTCTGCCCATGGATTGCTCCAACACTGTTGGCTATGATTTAGAGGGAGACACGTGACAGAGTGGCTACCGGCTCTCCCCAGGGTATCGCGATATCTCAAAGCCTGGTACACTGAGATACCAGGTATCCCATCACATTTTATAGAATTAAGTATAGGGCATACAATCACAAGTGTGTGTTCACCATGTCTGGCCTGTGGAACATATCAATAATTTCTTACACAATGGGCTCAAATAGCCCTGTGGGTCCATTGTGAGATTTAATAACCTCCATTGACTTTCATCTAAGAATATATTCATCAACTGTATTTAGAGAATTAGCTTCAACAAGCAATATAAAATAGATCATTCAGTGTATGCGTAAGACAGGCTCAAAAAATATTTGAAATAAGTGTTGTTTGTAGGTGAAGTGGTGGTGGGTTTGGGTTTGACTAGTAGAAACCCACTACATTCTAGAAACAGAAAGTGAACGTAAGACCAGAAATCAGCCAGATTCACACATACAAACCCAGAAAAAAGTCATAATTTTATCAATACCATTCCCATATATGGACTATAATAGCCAATATAATTAGTGCCAGTTAAGGGAGCAGGCATGGATAGCCCAGTGGGTAGGGCATTTTCCTTGCACACGGTCAGCCTGTGCCAACCCAGGTTTGATCCCCAGCATCCCATATGGTCCCTCGAGCACTGCCAGGAGTGGTTCCTGAGTGCAGAGCCAGGAGTAGCCCCTGAGCATCACCGGGTGTGACCCAAAAAGGCAAAAAAAAAAGGGGGAGCAGGCATGGGGATGGGGGTGGGTGGGAAATGAGGGTCTTTGGTGGTGGTGGGAGCACACTGGTGGTGGGATTGGTGTTGGATGATGAATCTTTCTAACAACTGTATTGTGAAAAACTTTGTACTTTGTAAATCACGGTGTTTAAATAAAGTTTTAAAGAAATGTAGCAGCTCAGAAGGTGACTGTATTGTAGCCACTAGTCACTTTTGGCGATGGGAATTGGGAGGAAGGAAGCAGGGATACACACCTAGCAGTGCTCAAGTCTTATTCCTGGCTCTGCATTCAGAGATAACTCCTGGCAGAGTTCAGGGAGCCATATGGGTGCCAGGGATTGAATCCGGGTCAACTGCATGCAAGCCAAGTATCCTACGCACTGTACCATCTCTATGGCCCATAAGAGAGTATATCTTGGGGGCTGGAGCAATAGTACAGCGGGTAGGGTGTCTGCCTGGTATGCAGCCGACCTGGTTTCAATCCCCTGTATCCATATGGTACCTCAAACACAGCCAGGAGTAATCCCTGAGCATTGCTGGGTATGGCCCAACCCTCCCCCCCCACACCATCACTACAAAAAAAAAAGAAAGAAAAAGAGAGCAGATCTTGGAGTCAGGAATAATGCTTGGGTTTGGTCAAAAAAAAATTTTTTTTTAATTTTTTTAAAAAAGATCAGATCTTTACTATCCTCTGTCAACAGGATAAACTTTTTGTAAGTATTGCCAGAGCATTAATTAGACTTTTTGCAGGAATCAAGCTGTATTATATACAACACGAAAACTTGCTAAAAACCTGAAATGAGTACAAAGTTATGTGTCAGAGATGCTTCAAACAAGGAATTAGTTTAATTTAATTTAATTTAATTTAATTAATTAATTAATTTATTTTTGCTTTTTGGGTCACACCTTGTGATGCTCAGGGATTACTCCTGGCTCTGCACTCAGGAATTACTCCTGGCGGTACTCAGGGATGCGGTACTCAGACCATATGGAATGCCGGGATCGAACCGGTCGGCTGCTTACAAAGTAAACTCCCTGCCCGCTGTGCTATCACTCCGGCCCAGAAATTAGTTTTATAGACCTGAGTTTCCCAGGGTCTGGGGGGGGAGACAGTGTTTTTGTGTGTGTGTGTGTGTGTGTGTGTGTGTGTGTGTGTGTGTGGTGGCATGGTGAAGAGTGTGGGGTTAGAACATCACACACATAAAACCCCGTCATTAACAGTATTGCAAGTCACGGTGCCTAAAATTCGAGTAAGAATAAATACATGACTTAGGGCTGGAGAGATAGTACAGCGGTTAAGGTACTTGCCTTGCAGGAACCATCTGGCAAGGTATATGGTCCCCTGAGCACCACCTGGAGTGATCCCTGAGCACAGAGCCAGGAGTGAGTCCTGAGCACTTCCACATGTGGCCCCCAAACAAACAAAAAATTTAAAAACATTTTTAAAGGGGAGTCACTGGAGAGGTAACACAGGAGTTAAGACCGGGGCTGGAGCGATAGTCCAGCGGGTAGGGCATTTGCCTTGCATGCCGCTGACCTGGGTTCGATCCCTGGCATCCCATAAGGTCCCCTATCACCCCAGGAGTAATTCCTGAGCAAAGAGCCAGGAAGTAACCCTGAGTATCACCAGGGTTTTTTGGGTGTGACCCAAAAAGAAAAAAAAAAAAAGACGGGTCTGGGGTGAGGAGGGGAGTGACTCGAGAGCACTACCTGCTGTGGCCCAACAATAAGATGAATCAGAAGCAGAAAAGGGGGCCTCTCTTGGTTCATTACAGCCTTTTGCAGCCCTTTGGTCCTGGCACACAGCTCTCAGGGTGCCTTGGGAGGCCTTTCACAATCACCGAGTTTGGGAAGGAAGTGAAGCATTTCCAAGTGGAAAATAAATTCCTGGGGCTCCGATTACCCAGAAGTACTCCCGTTATTGCTCAGAAACGGTTGACCTCAGACACTTCCTGTTCACACAGCCCTGAGCTTCCTCACAAGCTAGAGCTTTTCCCCAAATGCTTTTCCTCCTTCAAAGCTCATTGAGGGTCCCTCACACTAAATACTCCTGTTTTATTCACGTGGCAAAAAGTGCAGGACAAGGTCGAACTGCCCCACGATGCATTGCCCAGGGAATTCGTCGCCCCTGTGCTAATCTTCCTACTCCCCTATCTGCTCTCCTGGGCAGACTGTCCAGGGCAGTTCCAGACCATGGACCCTGTGTGGTTGGGTCTATAGGGCTTCTAGTCCTTTCTGCATTCTAAGGAAATATTCTGTGATTGGTTTTGGTTTGGGGGCCATACACGGTATTATTCAGGGCTTACTTTGGGCTCTGCGCTTGGGGCTCACTCCTAGGGCGGTTCAGAGCTATCTGAGGTGCTAGGAATCAACCCCAGGTTGGCTGCAGCAAGGCAAGTGCCCTACCTGCTGTACTTGCTCTCTGGCCCCACCCAATGTGTAACTTTCTTGCCTCTGGGCAGCCTTCAGATGCCTTCCAGGCTGAATCTCTTTGGCACCCCCAACAGTCTCTCCTGCAGTCTTTCCTCTAGTACTCTTTGCTTTGGGGGAAGGCCAATAAACAATAAGATCAGCTTCTTCCTGTTGCTGGGGAATATTTGCCCCTGGGGCAGCCCATGTGGGCACAGGACTGGCCTCCTTTCCCATTCATCTACACTCTGTTGTCATGTTAAGGAATATACTATTGATATACTATTGATCTACACCCCAAATCTCCATTAAGTTGACTAAATACGTAGGTTACATAGAAGTTCCTTTTGACCAATATTTCACAGCATGCAGTAATATCGGGTTCAAGTGATATTTGAACCTTACCTCTGTCACCCTAGGAGGTGAAGGTAGACGAGTTAATTATATCCCAGCCCGGTGCTGGGAGGTGAGGAGTGCTTTCCTTGGGCTGGTCTTTGGCATGGGGCTGCAGTTGTAGTGCATAGGTGAAGGCACTTGCCTTGCACACAGCCCTCCATGGCTCCTTGCTTGGATCCTGGGCACTGCACATGGTCCACCCAGCACTGCCAGGAGTGACCCCTGAGCACAGAGCCAGGAGTAAGCCCAGAGTACCATGAGGTATAGTCCCAAAACAGCAACAAGAACAAAAACAGAGTCAAGAGTAAATTGGGGTGATTGATTTGGAAAACACTTTACTATTTCCTTAAGAAGCTAAAGAGAGATCCAGCAATCCCGTTTAGGCGTCTATCTGAGGAACATAGAAACATTATCCGGAAAGCTGACATCCACCGCAGTGTCCATCACAGTTCTTTTCAAGGGTTAAGTCACGAAAGTCACCACAGCGCCCATCAATCAATGATGGGATGGAGATGTATATAACAGAATACTGCTCTGCCCAGGGGATGAGGGGGCATGAAATTCTGACATTCGCAGCTGAATAGAGGGAGCTTACGGGAATTACAGGAAACAAAATAAATCAGAAGGAAGAAGACCCAGGACCAGGGCTGGAGCTATAGCACAGCGGGTAGGGTGTTTGCGATTCCCCAGCATCCCATATGGTCTCCCAGGTACCACCAGGAGTAATTCCTGAGCAAAGAGCCAGGAGTAACCCCTGAGCGTAGCTGGGTGTGACCCCCAAAAAGAAAAAAAAAAGAAAAGAAAAGAAAAGAAAAGACACAGGACCAAGCACTGAGCATAGCTGGGTGTGACCCTCCCCCTCCCCCAAAAAAGAAAGAAAAAGAAAGAAAAAACTACATGCGTACCAGAATTAAGGTCACCTGCAAAAAAAAAAAAAAAAAAAAAGGAAAGGAAATAGGAAAGGAGACTAAATAGGGGAGTATACTCCCCAAAAAAAAATAAATTTAAGGAAAATGGGAGCCAAAGAGATTCCGTTCCAGGTCAGGTACTTGCCTTACACGGAGCCAGGAAGAGCCGCGACCCCACCCCCCGCCCCAAGCAGAATTGGGTATTGACCAATCCCCCTGCCTCACCCCACCTTGAAAACTAATGAAAAGAAAGTGAGGGCAAAACAAAGGGAATGACAAGCTCTGAAATCTATTTCAAGTTGGTTGAAGGGTTTCTTGCCTTTGTCCAGCCCGCTCATCCCTTGGAGCATAGGAGGAGGATGAAGCTAGAGGTGAGGCTGCTGGTGCTTTATATCTTTATAAACTTTGTGTCTCAGGCCAAGTACTACTCACTTCACTACCCTCACCAATTTAATAAGATTAGTCACTAAAATGTCCCTATGGCTCCAAATGCTTCCCCACCTCTGTCTGTGGACCTGATTGCTGTCTTTTGTACACTGGTTCCTTCTACACCTGCAAACTCTCCACCACTGCACTAGAGGTGCCTTTGTATGCATCTGTTGACTACAGATGTCAGAGCAGAAGACTTTGAGGAAACAGCCTTACTCGGGGAGAGAGGGAGTTCTCTGGGGAGAGAGCAAAGCAATGCAGTCTTTGATTTTAAACCATAAGGTAATTAGGGGCCAGAACGATAGTACAGTGGAGAGGGCATTTGCCTTGCATGTAGCCAACCTGGGTTCCATCCCTGGCATGCCTGAGCACTACCAGGAGTAATTCCTGAGTGCAGAGCCAGGAGTAACCCCTGAGCATTGCCAGGTGTGACCCAAAAAGCACTAGATCACTAGATCACTGGACATCCTGTTGTTCATCAATTTCCTTGAGTGGGCGCCAGTAACATTTCCATTTGACCCTATCACGTGCCAGTGTAGCCCAATGGCATCTGTCCATACGGCAGAGCCTGGCAAGCTGTCTGATGTGTATTCGATATGCCAAAATCAGACCCAAAAAGCAAAATAAATAAATTAATAAATAATAAAACATGAGATTAAACAACTACAAAGCAGTCCATGATTGGATTTCGGTCATGCAATGTTCCAACACTCGTCCGTCACCTGTGTATGTTCCCCACCATCAATTGTCCCCAGTTTCCCTCCTTGAACACCCCCAATCACTTTCTTCTCTCCTCTCTCCCTCTCTCTGCTCTCTCTCTTTTTCTCCCCCACCCCCTTGGTCATATGGTGTTATGGTGTGTGTACCGGTACTGGAAGGTTATCATACCTCTTTACCTACTTTTGACATTCACTCAAAACCTACCGCTGAAGACTTTACTTTTAGGGATCATTTCCGTAGTTCCTTACTAGAGAAATTTCTCTCCTCCTGTAGAGCATTGCAAGCCACAGGGAGGATTCAGAGCATCCTCCCTTGAGCATGAAGCCAGTTCTAGGTGTTGCTTCTGCAACTGCCTTTTGTCATTTGATGATCGCTCTTCTTCCTTTGGAAGATGTAGAGGAGAGAATGCAGTCTGAGTAGTTTTTATAAAATCAAACAACAACAACAAAAAAGTCTGACAATTGGAAATGAAGACGGTCCTTGGGATGTTAAAGGGCAATAAAGATTGAAACCTTCTTAACACTTACCAGGAAGACTATCACAATGAGAACTCATTGTGATAGTTATCGCTAGTTGAATGTGAGACAACTAGCGGCGTAAAATATCTGCCCAAGATGCTTCTGATGAAAGACCTGCTTCCTGTTGCCCAGTGCTTCATGGGGAGTCCAAGAAAGCTCCTCAGAGAAGCAGGGTCTTGGAGGACGAGTGGGGGTCTTCCAGGAAGGGGTGAGGTGTGGCAATGAGCCACACTGGACACCTTCCAGGAAGCCTCAAGTGCTGTTCAGCCTCGGCCAGTTCCCGGAGGAGCAAACACTCCAGCTGCGCGAGATTCCAGAGCGCCAGCACCATGTCATTGTCCAGAGTGTGGCTAAGCCTGGGGAGTCAAGTCCTGCATACCATCCCCCGCCCCCCACCACTTTGAGAGACCAGAGGCATGGAACAGCCCCTGCAGAGGCATGGAGGGCAGCATGGTCTGCAGTTTGCTGGCCACTGTCCTCAGAGTGTGAGCTGGGGACTGGGACATATAGAAATAAGGCCTGGGTTAGATCTCCAGCATCCTTTATGGTCCCCTGAGCCCACCCTGACTGTGGAGCCAGGAGTAAGTCCTGAGTTATGCTAAGAAGAAGGAGAGGGGCCGGAGGCGATAGCCCAGCGGGTAGGGCATTTGCCTTGCACGCGGCCGGCCTATGCCCGGCCCGGGTTCGATCCCGGCATCCCATATGGTCCCCCTGAGCACCGCCAGGAGTAATTCCTGAGTGCAGAGCCAGGACTAACCCCTGAGCATCGCCAGGTGTGACCCAAAAAAGCAAAAAAAAAAAGAAGAAGAAGAAGGAGGAGAAGGAGGAGGAGGAGGAGGAGGAGGAGGAGGAGAAGAAGAAGAAGAAGAAGAAGAAGAAGAAGAAGAAGAAAGAAGAAGAAGAAGAAGAAGAAGAAGAACAACAACAACTACTACTACTACTACTACTACTACTACTACTACTACTACTACTACGGAAGTGAGCTTGGAAAAAGATTACAAAAGCCTCCCCGGGCATTTTTTTTTCTTTTTTTGGGTCACGATCACGATCACGATCACGATCTTCCCGTTAATCATCTATTTGCTAGAGCGGGCACCAGTAATATCTCAATATGTCCTGTCACATGCTGTAGAGCCAAGGGCATCGGCTTGGTACAGGAACATAAAGAGCCTCAAACCATTATATTAGGTCATGAGAATGATCTAATATAATTGTTACTGGCATTTGGCATATCAAATACAACACGAGCAGCTTGCTAGGCTTGCCGTGCGGGAGGCATACTCTATAAACACCTCCAAATAAAGCCTTTATTGATGAACCGCGCGGCCGCTTATGCCGCCAGGAGCCGGGCTGTGATGGGCTGGTCGGCTGGGTGGAGTTCTGATGAGAGGGAAGTCCAATGTGGAAAATGGCGGCGCCCATGGAGTGGGTGGGGGTCGTCTGGCTTGTTGAGAGGTTCTGCCGGGGTGGTGGGTCAAGGCTGGAACCCACCATGCCTCCCGACTGCCTCATGAACGGCTGGGCACAGGGAGAGCAAGGAACCGCTCTGCCCCGTGTCTGAGAGTCTCTGGACCAGCATACCTGGGCCGGATTGAGGAAGAAACTGCTCCAGGGTGGGTGTCGATGATCCGGGCTGTGATGGGCTGGTCGGCTGGGTGGAGTTCTGATGAGAGGGAAGTCCAATGTGGAAAATGGCGGCGCCCATGGAGTGGGTGGGGGTCGTCTGGCTTGTTGAGAGGTTCTGCCGGGGTGGTGGGTCAAGGCTGGAACCCACCATGCCTCCCGACTGCCTCATGAACGGCTGGGCACAGGGAGAGCAAGGAACCGCTCTGCCCCGTGTCTGAGAGTCTCTGGACCCAGCATACCTGGGCCGGATTGAGGAAGAAACTGCTCCAGGGTGGGTGTCGATGATCCGGGCTGTGATGGGCTGGTCGGCTGGGTGGAGTTCTGATGAGAGGGAAGTCCAATGTGGAAAATGGCGGCGCCCATGGAGTGGGTGGGGGTCGCCTGGCTTGTTGAGAGGTTCTGCCGGGGTGGTGGGTCAAGGCTGGAACCCACCATGCCTCCCGACTGCCTCATGAACGGCTGGGCACAGGGAGAGCAAGGAACCGCTCTGCCCCGTGTCTGAGAGTCTCTGGACCAGCATACCTGGGCCGGATTGAGGAAGAAACTGCTCCAGGGTGGGTGTCGATGATCCGGGCTGTGATGGGCTGGTCGGCTGGGTGGAGTTCTGATGAGAGGGAAGTCCAATGTGGAAAATGGCGGCGCCCATGGAGTGGGTGGGGGGTCGTCTGGCTTGTTGAGAGGTTCTGCCGGGGTGGTGGGTCAAGGCTGGAACCCACCATGCCTCCCGACTGCCTCATGAACGGCTGGGCACAGGGAGAGCAAGGAACCGCTCTGCCCCCGTGTCTGAGAGTCTCTGGACCAGCATACCTGGGCCGGATTGAGGAAGAAACTGCTCCAGGGTGGGTGTCGATGATCCGGGCTGTGATGGGCTGGTCGGCTGGGTGGAGTTCTGATGAGAGGGAAGTCCAATGTGGAAAATGGCGGCGCCCATGGAGTGGGTGGGGGTCGTCTGGCTTGTTGAGAGGTTCTGCCGGGGTGGTGGGTCAAGGCTGGAACCCACCATGCCTCCCGACTGCCTCATGAACGGCTGGGCACAGGGAGAGCAAGGAACCGCTCTGCCCCGTGTCTGAGAGTCTCTGGACCAGCATACCTGGGCCGGATTGAGGAAGAAACTGCTCCAGGGTGGGTGTCGATGATCCGGGCTGTGATGGGCTGGTCGGCTGGGTGGAGTTCTGATGAGAGGGAAGTCCAATGTGGAAAATGGCGGCGCCCATGGAGTGGGTGGGGGTCGTCTGGCTTGTTGAGAGGTTCTGCCGGGGTGGTGGGTCAAGGCTGGAACCCACCATGCCTCCCGACTGCCTCATGAACGGCTGGGCACAGGGAGAGCAAGGAACCGCTCTGCCCCGTGTCTGAGAGTCTCTGGACCAGCATACCTGGGCCGGATTGAGGAAGAAACTGCTCCAGGGTGGGTGTCGATGATCCGGGCTGTGATGGGCTGGTCGGCTGGGTGGAGTTCTGATGAGAGGGAAGTCCAATGTGGAAAATGGCGGCGCCCATGGAGTGGGTGGGGGTCGCTCTGGCTTGTTGGAGAGGTTCTGCCGGGGTGGTGGGTCAAGGCTGGAACCCACCATGCCTCCCGACTGCCTCATGAACGGCTGGGCACAGGGAGAGCAAGGAACCGCTCTGCCCCGTGTCTGAGAGTCTCTGGACCAGCATACCTGGGCCGGATTGAGGAAGAAACTGCTCCAGGGTGGGTGTCGATGATCCGGGCTGTGATGGGCTGGTCGGCTGGGTGGAGTTCTGATGAGAGGGAAGTCCAATGTGGAAAATGGCGGCGCCCATGGAGTGGGTGGGGGTCGTCTGGCTTGTTGAGAGGTTCTGCCGGGGTGGTGGGTCAAGGCTGGAACCCACCATGCCTCCCGACTGCCTCATGAACGGCTGGGCACAGGGGAAGCAAGGGAACCGCTCTGCCCCGTGTCTGAGAGTCTCTGGACCAGCATACCATGGGCGGAGTTGAAGAAACTGCTCCAGGGTGGGTGTCGATGATCCGGGCTGTGATGGGCTGGTCGGCTGGGTGGAGTTCTGATGAGAGGGAAGTCCAATGTGGAAAATGGCGGCGCCCATGGAGTGGGTGGGGGGTCGTCTGGCTTGTTGAGAGGTTCTGCCGGGTGGTGGGGTCAAGGCTGGAACCCACCATGCCTCCCGACTTGCCTCATGAAGCGGCTGGGCACAGGGAGAGCAAGGAACCGCTCTGCCCCGTGTCTGAGAGTCTCTGGACCAGCATACCTGGGCCGGATTGAGGAAGAAACTGCTCCAGGGTGGGTGTCGATGATCCGGGCTGTGATGGGCTGGTCGGCTGGGTGGAGTTCTGATGAGAGGGAAGTCCAATGTGGAAAATGGCGGCGCCCATGGAGTGGAGTGGGGGTCGTCTGGCTTGTTGAGAGGTTCTGCCGGGGTGGTGGGTCAAGGCTGGAACCCACCATGCCTCCCGACTGCCTCATGAACGGCTGGGCACAGGGAGAGCAAGGAACCGCTCTGCCCCGTGTCTGAGTCTCTGGACCAGCATACCTGGGCGGATTGAGGAAGAAACTGCTCCAGGGTGGGTGTCGATGATCCGGGCTGTGATGGGCTGGTCGGCTGGGTGGAGTTCTGATGAGAGGGAAGTCCAATGTGGAAAATGGCGGCGCCCATGGAGTGGAGT